>PISX010004829.1:14437-115531 GCA_004024625.1 Mellivora capensis | reverse complement strand
TGGAAAGACAGCCCAGGAGGGGATGCGCACCCTAATTCCTCAAGATGAAGCCCTCAGAATGTTCCCAAACAAGAATCAGAAGAGCCCAAGGAGAGGTCTAAACAGTAAAAGGTTCCCAAGTGTAGCTGAGGAATCTCTGAACCTACTAAATATACAGATTCCGTGGACTCTGCTCTCATAGCTTCTGAGTCCATGGGCCAACAGTCAGGCCTGGGAACCTGCATCTATCAAGTTTTGCAAGCAGTTTTGATAATTAGCTAAGTTTTAGAAACAGTTGGTTTGATTTTCATGATTTTCCTCCTTTCTTTCTTTCTTTCTTTCTTTCTTTCTTTCTTTCTTTCT
The DNA here is from genome assembly GCA_004024625.1 of Mellivora capensis. NCBI lineage: Eukaryota > Metazoa > Chordata > Mammalia > Carnivora > Mustelidae > Mellivora > Mellivora capensis. The sequence continues at coordinate 115,189 of PISX010004829.1, read as the reverse complement.
TTCTTTCTCTTCTGCCTAGAGTCCCTAAAGTCCAGGAATAAAAAACAAATGGACAATGTTTGGAGATAAGAATTGAGAGATACAGCAACCAAGGGGTAGAAAATTTAAGGGACTTGCTAAGTTGGCATAGTTAATTAACATTAAACCAACAAGCATGTATCGAACATACGATCTATGCAAGGGACTGCACACAATGTGGTGGAAATAAAAGGAAATGTAAGATATCATCCCTGTCTTTGGGGCCTACACACAGGACGCACACTCAAAAGCAGGCTGTGTGGAAGGCAACAGGGAGTAGTGGGGACTGTGGCAAACTAAAGACTTGTGCTAATACAGTGAGCATTTGCTACTCAGCTCTAGCTTCTTGGTGCTTATGAGGGTGTAGGCCTGGGCTGACCAGATATTCTGGGTTTGTTTTAAAGGAGCCAGAAAGTCCACATTTCCTGGCTTTTAAATCTAACAACACATTCAATTAAAAAAAAAAAAAAGAGCAAGAAAGAAAACCACACAGTCAGGGCCAAATGAGATTCATCCGTAGGCTGACTCTTGCCCATGGAATGACGGTTTGCAGCCTCTGTCCTAAAAGGTCATCCAGTCCAAACCCCGTTGAACTTGAATATCCTCCAGGGTCCTGCAGAGTGGACCAGAGGGTGAGGGGTCCCCTCTAGCAGGCTAAGTGTGTGTGTGTGTGTGTGTGTGTGTGTGTGTGTATGCCCTCATGTGTGCAAGGGCAGGGCTTCTGGTCTCCCTCTGTCCCTGCTGGAAATGCATTCCAGGCACAGAGGCAGGGTGTGGGCCCAGCAGCCCACTCGGAGATGCCCGGGGGAGGGCTAAGATCTTCAGGCCAATAGGGGCTGGTTGGCTGAGGAGTCTGGCTGGAAGGGGCTACAGAATGAAATGCCAAAGAAGGACAACTCTGGAGAAAGCTAGAGAGCACAGCTGTCTTGAAAAGGACTGTTGGAAAGGCAAGAACAAAGAGGCTAGGGAGAAGCATCGGCTCTAGAAATCCCATCCCCCAGAATATGACATCTCCAGAATCCCCAGCCAGCCATCCAAACGAGCCCCCTGGCCATTCTCCATGTGCTTGCTCGGCTGAATTTGTCCTCACAATACTGACCACTACCTGACCTTTTACATTACACACTACTTCGCCTATTTGCATTTCTGGGTGCCCCCGACTCTGATATACAGCTCCAAGAGAAGGGGGCTTCCTCTACTTTGTTTATGGTTCACTTCCCAGTGCCTGGCACAGGGCCGAGCACACAGTAGTTACTTAGCACTATCTGCTGGACCAGCGGACTGCAGCCAAGCTCTCGGCACAAAACAATTCAAGTGTCAACCACATAATAATAACATCAGCACAAAGCACTCTATCGTTTACAAAACCCGGCCTTTAACTTAATTCCTCCGATGTTCCTTTACCGAACTGCTCCGTGTGTTTGGCCACGGCCCAAGAGACCGCTGGCCTCTGCAAGGCGGACTGCCCGCCGACCAGCTCAGCCAGCTCTCTCTCCGGGGCCTGGGGGACGACGAGGCTCCAGAAGTGCAGGGCTCAGCACTAACAGGGCTGTGCATTCAGAATGATGGAGCCTGGCGGGGGCTGGGTTCATCTGGCCTCCCCAGCCTGACAGCGGGCTGATTAGACACGTGTAAGGATGTAGAGAGCCATGGGGGAGGTGAGGAGGGGGCAGCACAGTCTAAGGCTAACACTCTGACTCTATAAAGTCCGACAGCTGGGCTGACTTCCCGGCTGCACGGCGTTGGACCTCTGTAAGTCTTATTGACCTCATCTGTCATGCGGGCACAAACCACCATCACGGTAACAGTCACTTCTAAGGGTTCCGTGACACATTTTTTTTTAAGATTTTTAAAATTTATTTGACAGAGAGATCACAAGTAGGCAGAGAGAGAGAGAGAAAGGAGGAAGCAGGCTCCCGGCTGAGCAGAGAGCCCCATGCGGTGCTTGATCCCAGGACCCTGAGATCATGACCCCAGCAGAAGGCAGAGGTTTAACCCACTGAGCTACCCAGGTACCCCTTCTGTGACACTCTTGACAAAGAGCGCCCAGCACCACACCCAGCCTGGGCCCCCTCCCTAGCAGCTGCGACAGCACCCCCAGACAGCCCCAGCTCGGCCACTCTCCAGCGTTATGATCCTGGGTGTCTCCATCTCTTCCTCCCTAGACTTCAAATTCCTCCGCCTTAAAACAGGGAGAACCCAGTCACCAGGATCGGGGAATGAGGAATCTGCAAGATCATACGTTCAGTACTTAGCACAGGGCCCAGTGCAACTTAAATGCTTAATAGTTGTGAGCTAGTATCTCATTATCCCTCAAGAAACTTCTACTAGTCTAAAATGCCAACGTGAAAAATCCTCCAAAGGCAGTTTGCCATATGCAAAGAAATCGTCGGGACAGAAGGTTCTCCAGTGGCAAGTTTCTCTCCCCACATCCTTTATTTTTCCGTTGCTCTAAGAATAACCCTCCCCCAATCTTAGGTCTGCCCTAGGAAGCATTTGGAGGTCAGTTCCCAGTGCGGGGCTGAGCTCGCTCCACACCAGCACTGTCTGCAGGGCTCCATCTGCCTCTTCGCCCCCACGGGGCTGCAGTCTGACAGCGAGGGAGGGGACATGCAAATACGCCCTAAAAACGGCTTGTTATTTTCACGGCCTGACTGTGCGCGTTTGTGGGGGCCTGTGAAGACAGCGCGTCACTGTCAGGTACAAGGCATATGCCACCAATCTGGGGGAGGCTGTGAAATGTAAAAATACCCAACCCAAATAAAGCCCTTTTCCAAAGGAAAAGAAAGCTCCTCGGGTGCCCTCTGCAGAAAGGGAAGGGGGTGGTAACTCAGCCCCCGGGGCAAATCCCCTGCTGGGCCAGCCCTGGACCAAGGCACCTGGCTCTTCACTGGTCCCACAGCCTCGGCGCCCCAGTGAAACTGCTCAGCTGCTGCTTTTGGGTCACAATTATACTGTGGAACGACCCAGAAACGGATGCTTTCAAGTGATGAGCCTGGGAAAGGGAATAGCAAAAAGACCAAAGACGAGGGCCCTCCATAAAGAAAACAGAGCACTAAAAAAGCCAGGAAGTGCTATTAACAGCACGTTGATTTACAAAATCAACTCAGAAGACTGTAATTACCGTCAACTCCCATCTCCTACTTAACAGGCTTTGACGGCACGGCACCCACAATGCACCGCATCCAGCATCCAGGTGTCTCCTGCTCCAGCGGGAGCCAAGCAGTTAAGGTAAATGGAGGCAGCTTGTGCTAACAAAAGCAAAAACGAAAAGGGGAAACGAAACCAAGGACAATAGGGAGGGGTGGAGGCCTGCGGCAAACTGGAGAGAGGAAAGAGATGAGGTAGAGCTCTCCATTCCATGTAGCTCTTGCCAGACCACAGTGGGGTACCGTGTGACCAGGTCTCCCGAGTTTGTAATCAAAGATTAAAATCCAAATTTCTAGGTTCGAAACGTTGGTTCAGGTTTCTTTTTAAACACTGTGCGAGCCAAACCAAACACCTCTGAGAGCCAGATCCAGACCGCAAACGGCCAGTTTGCCACCCCTGATCAAGCCCCGGCAACCCCTCTTTGCAGTTTTGATGGCACTCCCGGGGATTGGGAGGCAGGGGGAGCAGAGCAGTAGCATAATAAACCCAATGCAGTACCCAGACCCCCCTGCCGTCCCCACTCAGGAGTCCCTCCCTCCTGAGGGTCCCGCCCTCTGAGCTCCAGGCGGCAGGAGGGACCCATATCCAGGGGCACCGTTGCCTATGAAGAACCTCACTGGGGTAGTTCTTGGGACTAACCGCCACCCCTGGGGACGTGGCTGGGGCGTGCCCTGCGCAGAGGCTCACCCACGCTGAGCACTTCTGCTTCTCACCAGTCCCCAGGGAAACGCTGCTCTTCTGCAAAGAAGGGTCATGGGAACTGTGCCTCAAGGGACCCGAGGAGGCAGCGCTTCACCTGGGGTCCTCTACAAACATCATCCGAAGCAGATGGAACTGAGTGACCATCACCATACCTGTCTCCAGCAGCTGCTGGGAAACGGATTTCCCACACACTGTCCCCCAGTGCCACCTTCAGCTCCAGCCTGGGGTCAAGACGGGTAGAGGCAGGGAGGTGCCTCACGATAATAATTTTTAAAGGTAGATCCCGATTGGCATTCTCTTGTATGGCTTCCAAAGCATGCGCGTGTGCCCACGACCTCCCCCGATGGTCCCAACAGCCCAGAGAGACTGCCAATACATTATTATTCATTGCTGTTATTATTAATCACTTTTCCTTTGCCTCCGGGAGAACCAGACACAGGTTCAGCATCCTGCCCGAGCCAGACCTTCTCAAACTTTAACATGTCCATGAATTCCTCGGGAGAGACTGTTAAAATGCAGATTCTGAGGCAGAAGTTTCTGGAGAGGGCCCGAGCTGCCGCATCTCTAACGAGCTGTGGGGTGACATAGATTCTACTGGTCCTCAAGACCCCACGCAGAACAGCAATGCTCAGGTCCCTCAGCGAATGCGGGGCTAGAGCTGGGGCTGTGACCCAGGTGTCTACCCTTGGAGTGCACTTAGAGGAACAAGGCTTGCTCACCTCACTTTTCACGGGTTGGGGCCTCTTGCCCAGTTTCACCTCCAGGAAGTGCAAGGGGGCGATCATGGCCCCAATGTTGCGGATGTCGGCGTATTTTAGCTCCTCTGCAGTCAGAGCCGAGCTGGGGAGTCCGGTCAGGGGGCCAAGCCCTGGCAGAGAGCCCGCAGTCACGGAAGGGTCTGGAATCTGCCCAGGCATCATAGCAGGAGGAGCGGCAGCCCAGCCTGGAGTGGGTGGGAGAAGATCAGGACACGCGCTGTCAGCCAGGCTTAAGCCCCCATGCCTTGCCGGGGACTCTTCCTTTCTTTCACTAATGTTCCCCTGAACCCCTTTTCTGCCCAGCTGCTCCTCCTGCCCTTACATCCATTCTGTGATAGAGGAGAACTCTGATCAGTTAGTTCCCACCAAAGTTATTCTTGGCACTGAAGGCAACGCTTAACCCAAGCATGGGCCACACTGACTCGGTATTTGCTATGAGCTCGGCACTGCAGTAATCCTTCCGGGAGCCCCACGAGACGGGGTCAGACCCATTACACAGATGAAGAAGCCGAGGCTTAGGAAGAGAATTCGCTCAAGTTTGTACACCGTTAAAACTGGAGTAGCCGGGATTTAAACCGCACCGGGCTGCCTCTGAAGAAAACGGGTTACAACAGTGGGATCTCAGGCCCCGGTGCACCTGTTTGAGAAGGAGCTATTTTTGCTCTAGTGCGGTGCCTCCCCTCAGATCACACACCCCGCTCTGCGTACTTGTTAAGACACCCTGAATACATGGGGCGCTTGGGTGGCTCAGTGGGTTAAAGCCTCTGCCTTCGGCTCGGGTCATGGTCTCAGGGTCCTGGGATCAAGCCCCGCATTGGACTCTCTGCTCAACAGGGAGCCTGCTTCCTCCTCTCTCTCTGCCTGTCTCTCTGCCCACTTGTGATCTCTGCCAAATAAATAAATAAAATATTAAAAAAAAAAAAAGACACCCTGAATACGAAATGAAGCAAGTCGAAGTTCAAGGTAAGCGTGCAGGTGAGTGTGTGCATCTGGTTTCTATGGGGATAATACGGAGGTAAAGATGAAACGCACTAGTGGGGGGGGCACCTGGGTGGCTCAGTTGGTTAAGCGACTGCCTTCAGCTCAGGTCATGATCCTGGAGTCCCGGGATGGAGCCCGGCATCGGGCTCTCTGCTCGGCAGGGAGTCTGCTTCTTCTGCTGACCTCTCTCCTCTCATGCTCTCTCTCTCTCCCTCTCAAATAAATAAATAAAATCTTTAAAAAAAAAATGTACTAGTGGGTGCCTGCCCAGCAGAGCCCGGGGTTAGAAAAGTCCTCCCGTCCCCTTCGTTCTCCAAGCAAACACGTATTCTGGCTCTGCCAGACCCAGAAGGTGTATAAAGGAAGACAGCTGGAGGCATGAGAGAAAGACAGAGGTCAGACAGGTCAACACCAGGGAACTCTTACTCCTTCTCTCTATGGGGAGACGCTTGTGGATAAGAAACGGTCGCTCCAAGACACAGATAGCAGTGAAGAAAGCATGTCTGCCAAGAAAGTCAGACTCATCTGGTCCCTCAGAAGGCTCGTGTCTATATCCATCCATCTATCCAGCCACCCAACTGATGACCACCTATGAGCCAGGAGTCACTGAGAATATGGAGATCTGATGTGTACAGCCTTGTAAGCCACATTTTAGTGCAAAGCTGCTCCAGGATTCCAGTCCTGTAAAGGGGCACTTCTCTCCCTGCCCACCTCTCTGCATCGGGCCATAAAATCAAAACCTTGACTACCCTAGAAATCCTGGGGGAGCTTTGTCCTACCCTTCCACCTCTATCAGCCTCTTCCCATGGATGTATTTGGTGAGACAGGAGAGATGTGACATCCCTTGGACCACACTTTCCCGCTGGGCAGATTTCATGTTCTCCTATGGCCATGCTGTCTTGGGCTCACTGCCTCCTGCAGGAGTGGCCCCAGGGGGGTAACCCACAACTCTCTGTCCCCACCCACGCTGCCAGGTCTATTTTGCAGGACAGAGGCCCACTAGGGAACCCCTTTCGACCCCAAGTACACACCATGTTCTCCATCTCTGTTCTCCTTTAAAGGTGAAATTTGCTCCCCCATCCAACCCTGTGTCTCCTCCTCAATAGGTTCTGCACTCTGAAGGGAAAAGCATGTGAGGGATTGGCACCCTTGAGCCACGAAGACTCAAAGACTTCCGCTGGACGTCTCTTTCCTTAAAAAAGGGTGTGTGTGAGTGGACAACGGACCTGCCGTTTCGCCCTCATCACCCAGCACACCTGCCTATGAAGCCGTTTGTACAGAGCTCCCTGCCAGGCACCCGAGTTCACACTTGGTACCCCAGGCCCTATGTCTGGTCTCCACCTGCTCTGCCTCCCACACCTGACCCCTCGCCCCTCCTTAGCACCCAGTGTCCCCCGGGCCATTTCAGAAAAGGATCTGAGACTCATTCACATCAAGTCATCATCTTAGAGCTGGAGGAGGCCCTGTGCTTATCTAAACCACATCCTCATTTTGCACATGAGGAAATTAAAGCTCAGAGGGATGAAATGACTTGTCCAAGGTCACACAGAGGAAAAGCCAGGGCTGGACTCCCGGTCCCTGGATTTTAGAACCAAAGCTTTCTCACTCTGCTTTTTTTTGTTTCCCCACCTGGAGTTCAAGAATTATATATGCAGATATTAATAACCTTTTAATGGTGAACTTTGAGACACTAGACCCTAGCAAAGGATCACTCTCTTGCACCAAGGACCCTCTACTGTGCCTTCCATGCAGATCCAGGTTTAGGAAATTCCCCCAAACAACCCCAGATGTGGACATGGCCCCTGAGACATCTCTATGTAGTGGGTCAAGGTGTTGTGACCCTTCCTAAGCCTGAACTGGACTGAAGGCACTCTGCCCTCCGCCCCCCCACCCCCTCCCCGAGCCGGGCCTGCAATGCAGAGAGGCCTGCAGGTTTCCACACCAGAAGGTGGCTCTGAGGCAGACTGGATGAGCTGTTGTTTCCCAGGGCCTCCGCCAGGGAGAACAAGAAAGGGCCCAATGGAAGGACTCATTCCTAGGTGGCAAAATGATGCCACGGGGACACCTGGCAGGCAGAGGGGAGTGATTTCAGGCTACCTGAGCCAAGCTGACAAAGGAAACTCACATTTCCTTTCCAGAAGAGGAGAAAACCTTCCCATATCCCCTCTGCCAGACCTGAACTCATGCCACAAGGAGTCAGTGACCAACCCCCCTCCGAAAAAAAGGATGCTTGAGCTAGTCAAACCAGACAGGCAATGGGAGGCAGGGAAATGCTCTGTGCCTGGTGTTACAGCTGGACACAAACCCGTAACGGGATGGGGGCACCACAACTCCGCTATGCAGTCAAGCAAAAATACAGCACAAAATCCTCTCCTTGGCCAGAAGCCCCAGAACCTTCCCGTACTGTAAGGGCCAATTCCTACCCGGCAAAAGGTGCGTGTGGGCACTCAGCAAGCATAGGGGTGATTTCAAGAGGGAAGCAGCAGTCATGGCTGGTTGCTGCCCCATGGAACCCCAGGGCCTAGCATCATTTCTGGCACAGAAAGGGTAACCAACAAATACTTGGTGAATTAATAAATAAGTAAAAATAAATGAATGAACAAGTGATAAAAAATAAAGTCGCGATGGAACAAAATTCAGCGAGTGGGATAAGGATTTGTCTCTGGCAGTTTAGATGCTCGTTAACCACCTCCAGATTATTTGTTCCCACAGTAGACCCTAAGAAAAATACTCCAGAGGCTTCTGTATGTTTCCCTGCCTAAACCATCTCTGAAAGATGGAAGCCAGACCCCACTCTATTCCGGGAATGATAGGCTCTGCTCGCAGCTTCTGTTTATTTTCATACAGATGGTCTAAATGAGACACTAACAAATGATCCCAAAATATAATGCTTTCTTTGCTACTGTGGGACCCCCTCGGAGGGGTAACCACCCCCTGGGAGCAGCAGCCCCATAAATTCTTGCCATTCCTGCTCCCCCGTGAACCCATCCCAATGGCAAGCTGCACTCAGAGAATCAGACACCAGGTTTTCCTCTACAGAAGCAAAAATCCCCCTCTTTCCTAGCAGCCTCTCCTCCCCGCCCCGCAAGGGTGCCCCTAGCCGCTCAGACACAAACCACAAAGTCCTTGACACATGCCATTCCTAGGAGACAATGGCAACAGCTGACATTCACCAGCACAAAGTCATCCTAAACAGTTGGGGTGGGGGGTGCTGGGGGGGCTGGGGAGGGGCAAAAGATGGATGGAGCCACAGCGGCTGCCTTTCATAGCTGGGTGCTCAGTAACTGGAAAGAGCTGGCTGACGATCCAAGGTTGAAAGGCAACTTTGGTGATTTGAAAAATAAAATAATTTAATGTGATTTAGGGATCTATAAAAATGGGGGGGGGGGCAGTGGCCGGGAACCAATAACAGCCAGGAGGAATTCACCCACTTCAAGGAAGACATAGGAAAGATGACAAGAGGTGAAATCATCTCCCGAACTGCTTGTTCCATACGGAAGCAATTTAGGAGGAAAATAAGAGCTACGCACTAAAAAGCTTTAGGGGAAGAACCCAGAGATTTTTCCCTTCGAGCCCAGGAGGTTGGAAAGCAAGATAAACACCGTCCATGTCTCCATTGGTAACTGGGATGCATAAATAAAGAGCAAGCTCTATACGTTGGCAGAAGACCAAAACTGGCAAATGGGGCTTGACCTCAAAAGACAGGCCCAGAATCCAAGAAGATTTGGGCAATTTGGGACATTGACCAGGACCAACTTGGAAACTAGCCAATGAAGAAAAACTGGGTAACGCACAGATACGAGATGAGACTGACAAGTAAGGCACGAATAAGACAGAAAGTGTTCAGGAGGTCACAGCAGACCCCAAGCTGCTCTGGAGCCCAAGATTTGGGGAGGTTTGATGCAGCTCCCTAAAAGCAGGCTTGGAAAAGATAGGGACCAGATGGGTCCAAGAGGCAAGAACCTAAAACAGAGATCCAACATCTGTATCTCTCTGTTCTGACTTCTGGGGGCGAGGGGTGGGTGTGGTCCTAGGCACACAGTTTGCTGCACTGCCTTGTACAAGTACAAGAAAAGCCACAATATACTTCAATTCCAGATATTGGGTCCTCTTGGAAGATACTAAGATGAAGAATCATTTCAGCCAAAAGAAGGAAAGGTAGAGGTAACATAAGTTTTCCCCTCTTATTTTCTTCTCTTGTGTACTGTATGTAACTCTGTAAGATACAATTTATAATGAAATAACAGTATTGCTGCGATGGGTCAAGCTTGTACAGGGTTATTCTTGTGAGAAAGTGCCCAATAATCATCATTTTAATCTAGAATGGTGAAGACAGATTAAAGGTGGGGGGAGGTAGGTTAAGAGAAAGTCAGGATCTACATCATGAACTCTCTGTCCATAGAAATAAAAGTTTAAGGGAGGCTCTAAAGTTCCTGGGCCTCTTTGAGAAGGCCAGCCCCCTTCTAGGCAAACAGCTGGGCCGAGCTGGCATCGGGACCCAGGAATGGGTGTGTAAAGAGTGCAAAACGCCTGAGGCCACAAGACTCAGCACTAAGAGGAAGTAGAGGTGAGTGGGGGCAGGTCAAGGAGCACGGCTGCTCACGGGTCAGGGTCCAGGAACACTAGTGCGGTTAGAGTGGGTAGCCAGCGACTGAGAATCAACGTAAGGGGGTGGGAGGTCTTGGGAACCAGAGCCTGGGAAGATTCCCAGGAGGAAAACGGGGGTGGGGAGTGAGGGGACAGAAGTCCATGGGCAGGAAGGGGTGAGGGGTGGCAGACAGAAAGGTGCCAGGCCAGTAATGACAAAACATAGTATTAACTATGGTGAATCTCAGAGAATTAAACATCAAACCTGTTCCTGGAGCTAAGGAATCATCTGGAATGATCTCTCTCCTGGAATCTGAAATGAGGTGGGTAAATCAGCTTCCAAAAGATCAGATGATCCAGGAGGCAAGGAGCAAAAGAACGGAGAAAACTCTAAGACGGAGAACAGGGTCGTGGCACCGGTGTCTCCAGTGGGGGTCTCAGTTCTGCAGGCAAGACAGGAAGGCAGGCAAACAGTGGGAACGATGGAGCCCCATCACCTGAACTTGAATCCAAGCTTTGCCCCTTACTAGCTGTGTGACACTGGGCGAGTTCCCTAACCTCACCACATCTCACTTTCCTCCGCTGTAAAGTGGGAATAATAATGTTAATTGCCCTGTAAGACTGAGAAGAGGCTTAAATTAGTTAATACCTGGAAAGTACCTGGAACAGCGCCTGTACCTAGTGATCGTGATGTCCGTGTAGCCATGAAGGCCTTCCTTCCTGGAGGGACACCAGTGCTGGATGACCCCGCGACCTCCCTTCCGCATGGTTCCCACCTAGCACTGATCTCCCTTTCCCACGACTGTGAAGAGGGTTCTTCCCCAGAGGACTCTCTGCTGTCCCACTTTCCAGCTCTAAACCCCAAGGGGGCAAAACCACCCTGCATCCAGGTCGTTACTGCAGAAGAGAAACAAAGGATGCCTGATAAGGGACGCCTGGGTGGCTCAGTGGGTTGAGTGTCTGCCTTCAGCTCAGGTCATGATCCCGGGGTTCTGGGATCAAGTCCCATGTCAGGCTCCCTGCTCAGTGGGGAGCCTGCTTCTCTTTCTCCCTCTGATGCTCCCCTGCTTGTGCTCTCTCATGCACTCTCTCTCTCAAATAAATAAATAAAATCATTTTTTTTTAAAGGGCGCCCGATCAGTGGTGGGTGCAAAGGTGCAGAAACGAGGCCCAGCACCCGTGCTTTGCCTTAGTTTCTCCTATGGTTTCCTCCAGCTGCCAGAGCACAGCTGCATAGATCAATGGCAACAAGACATCACCAGGGTCTTCCATGCCGGCCTCCAGAGGCAGCGGGCCAGCATCTTCTGAGTCCTTCAATATAGCGTATCCCCGCACTGCTGAGAAGGGGTCAGTCCTTACATCCTCTCAAGAAGAGAATGAGGGGTGGCAGGATCAGAAACCATCCACGTGACACCCTGGCACGCATGATCCTTGCATGTCCATCCTAGCCGAAGAAGAAACTGGAACCTCTCCCCCCAGGAAGGAGTCTTCTCTGGAGACCAGAGAAATGCCTTTGATAAGGCCCTGCCTATAAACACTGCCTAACGTAGGTGCTCAATAAAAACATATCAAGGCATTTCTGCCAAGATCCTTATCCCAAACAGCGAAGAGCTGGGAAGGCACTACCATTGGACAAGCTTTCCCTCCTCTCTTCCACCCTCACCCCATCTCTGGTGTGGGCAGTTCACAGCATGACCCGTAACACAGACCTGCGCACACTGTGTGACAAACTCTTGGCCCTTTAAAAAAAAAAAAATCCCATTGGCCAGCTCAAGCTTTGGAAATCAAGCTCTGCAAACGGAATCCCAGGGGCTGCAGCAAGAAAACAGACTAAAAAATAACAATAATACAAAAAAAAAAAAAAAAAAAACCCAAAACCAGAACGGTGGGCTCTGGCTGGGCCTCCCACGGCCAGCTATGAGTGTAAAGAAACACAGACTGAAAATTCCAACCTTGGGTCACTAAGGCATTGGTCTCTGCTGAGCTTCGAGAAGCCAAACCACACACACACACGTACAAGGGTGCACACGCACACACACGCGCGCGTGCACACACACACACAGGCACACAGAGCTTGGCAGCCGGTAAGTTCCAGAGCTGGTAACACAAGCCACGGAACCGACTGCCAAGACAAGCAACAGAATGAGCCAGGCCCAGTTTCATTGGCCACCATTCGCTGCATATGGCCCGGGACGCAGCCAGAACAGTGTTCTCACCCTCCTCAAAGGCATAGGAGACCCTCTGTTTTCAAACACACCTCCACAGAGCCTTAATTAAAGGAAAATGGAAAAATAATGTGCCTGCTGCCGCCCCCCCCCCCCATATAGGTATGCACACACATATACCCATACACACTCACTCTATTTTTCTCTTCCTCCCATTTCGGTTGCAAACATAATTCATTCACATGGAAAAAAAGCAAACTGCATCCTGCAGCAGAAAAGCAGAAAAGAACGGTGCTTGCCCTCAGCCTTGGCTCTGGCTGCTCAAGTTGAGCTGGGGCTGAATGGATATAGAACAGGCCAGCCTGGAATCGCACGGGGCCCCTCTCTTGCAGAGCCCGGCTGGAAACAGAGACCCCGGCGTGAGAGACGGTCTACTGCAACACCAGCAGCCCCACGACAAACAGGGCCCCGGGAGCCTAGCCCTTCCCATCCTGCCAAGGATTCTGTAGGTTGGAAAGGATGCCTACAGGCCCGCAAACAGGTGGGGGAGACAACAGACCCGGGTCGGCTGCAAAGGCTGAAAAAGCTGGGCGGTGAGTGAGTAGAGAGATACTCATCCAAATCCTTCCTTAAGGGACACTTAGCACTTCCCAACACATCTCCCTGGAGGTGGCTGGAACCAACCTAGGAGGAAAGTCAGAGGCCTCAACGCCCATGCTTTCCAACAGCCCTTCAAATCTCACAGCACCCAGCTCTTCAGGAAGATTCTGGAGCTGCCGGCAGCTCTGAACCGAAGCCAAAGAAGAAGAGGAACAGAAGAGTCTTTGACAAATCTGTCCTCCCTGTTTTAAACAAGGCACAACCTTCACCAGCCAGAGGCACGAGAATAGATCTTGCTTCTCTTCCCCGGTCCTAGGTTTATATAAAACCAGAGCCACGCTCACACCTGATACCTGGTTAAACTCTCCCCTAGAAACCTGCAAAGGAAGATAAGGCGTCCATCCAAGCTGCAGCCAGATTTGCTGGAAAGATGAAAGCAATGGGAGGTGTTTTTAAAAACCCTCAGGGGAGAAAGGGGGAGGGGAAGGGAGATGATCTGGGAACACTGCCTGCAGCAAGGGCTTAAAGGACAAGCTGGCACCCCATCCTGGTTCAAAGCTTCAGATCAGATGCTCCTCAAAGTAAGACCCCAAGGAGAGTCCACTAAGATTTAGACCGGGGTACGCACACCCACACAGTCTGCAAGGCCTGTTTTGAGAGACAGACCTGAGCACATCTGCCCTGAGCACATGTCGTCAGGTCATAACCGGATGCCCTGATCTTACACTGTAGGGAGAGCCTTACGCCAGGGTCCGGCGATCCTGCCCCAATGGCCCAATCCCTCAACCTCCTTTGAGGGGCGGGGCAGAAGAGCGTCTTCTAAAGTGGCCTGGGCAGGAGAGGAGGGGCAGGTTACCTAGAGGAGCAGGCTTGCCTCCTTATGTAACCTCGCTTGGGATCCAGGGGGAGCCCACGGGGGACCCGGGCCTCCCCCTTCGCCCCCAGCCCGTTCCCAGCCCAGAACCCCAGAGCAATGACCCTGAGAGAAGCCCTCTCCATTGGATTGAGAGCCCCAGCGCTTCTCCAGGTCCTCTGAGAGCCGAGATTCCTCCCAGCGAAGGGGGTGGGGGCCGGCACGACTTGCCAGCAGGTCCCTGTCATCCCTCCACCACCAGCACCCTGCACCTCCCCGGCCTCTCGGCCTCCACCTCCACCCCCGCCGCCCGTCTCCCCGTCTCCCCGTCCCCGGGCAGTTTTCTCCCCACTCACCCGCGTTCCCCGCCGCCCGAGGGGAGCACCTCCCTGCAAACGGACGGGGGAGGAGAGCGCGGGAGGGAGCGTCCCGGCTGCCTCGCGAGCCGACGGAGCCTACCGTCCCTGGGCGGGAACCAAAAGGCATTCACCGGCTCACCGGCGCCGGGCCGGAGGGGCCCCGGGGCTGCAGTGCTCCCCGCCCGGACAGGCTCGCGGGGGTCGCGGGGGGCGGCCCGGGGCTGCAAAAGCTGGGAGCCTCCCCGCCTCGGCCCGCGCGGGGGCCGCCGTCCCAGGTGCCGGCGCCCGGCGCGCCCCTCCCGCCCCGCCCCGCCCGGCGCCCCCCGGCGCCCCCCGGCGCGCGCCCTCGCACCCACCGTGCACAAGCCGCCCGCGGAGGCGGCGCCCCCCGGGCCGGGGCCCGGCTGCAGGCGCCGCGCCCACGCAGCGCCGCTGCCGCCCGGCCGCCGAGCTCCGCCCGGTGCCCAGGCCCGTCCCGGCCCGGGAGCCGCCGCGGCGCCAGCCCCGCCGCCGCTGCAGCGTCCGCCGCCGCCAGCGCCCCCCGTCGCGGCCGCCGAGCGTCCCTCCCGCAGGCTGTGGCGGGCGGCGGGACGGGTTGCATCAGCCCCAGCTATATAGCGGCCCCTGGGCGGCGGGGAGGGGTCGGGAATGCGGAACCCGCCGAGCTGCCAGCTCCAGACGTCAGAGGGGGACGGAGAGGAAGGGAAGGAGGGGACAGGGAGGAGGGGGTGTGGATCCGGCGACTCACACCCACTGACCTTCACCTCCCCCGCCGCCCCGGGCGCCCTCCTCCCGCCGCGCGCCGCGCTGCTCTCCCCGCAGGGGCCGCGGCTGCCCCGGCTCCCGCGCGTGCCCCGGCGCCCACCCCGCGGGGAAGCAGGACGCGGCGGGCGGTTATGTAAGAGCATCCCCGCGCACGGCCGCTTCCACCCCGAGACCCGAGCCGCCGCTCGCGCGCGGGAAGGGAGAAGGCGCGGCGGGACGAGCCCCAGAGCTGCCGGAGGCACTCGCAGCCTGCGTTGAACCATCTTCCTCAGTCCTTAGCGCTTTTCCCCCCAAAACCGTGAGGGGGTTTCAGCACGCTTTCATCCTCGGACTCTGCATGCCTGAGGGAGTGAGGGGAGGATCTCGCGAGCCGCTTTTATTTTCCGGTGGAGAAGGATGGGTGGAGGATTACCCCCACCCACTGGCCCACCTGGGCGCCCTCCGGCCCCGGGTGGCTCCCTGCAGGGGGGCTGCCCTCCTCTGGGGCTGCGGCCAGAGCCCACGGCTTTCTCTGGGGCTCCACAGGCTGACCCCTGGGCTTTCTGTCCCACTCCAGCAGGCTTCTCTCGGCTCTGGGACGCTCCTGTGAGCAGACCCAGCCCTCAGCCGACCCCAAATGGCCTCTTCTTCCCCATTATGACTTCCACTGCCAACTTACTCCCACCTTTCATCCTCCTCGAGTGGTAGATGGTTAATGGCGACTCCAGAGGAAATGCACCTTCCAATATGTAAAGGCACAGAGACACAGAGCCCCCCTGCACACGTGTGGCTCCCAAGGCCTTGGCACCCTGGTTGGCACCTCCTACCTCCGGACCCCCTGGATGCCCAGCCTACCTTCCAGCCTAGGCCAGTAGGAGTGACAGTGTTTGTATTCGGTAACCTTCAGCCTCCTTCCCAGAGTGATGTCAGGTCATCACCCAGAGAAGAAAGGAAGTGAAAGAAAAAGTTCATGCCTTCTTGGAGCGCAGATGCTCAGAGTGAAAGAAACAAGACTTGAGACAGATGGGAGCCGATGAGCAAAACCGAAGGAGCCCTCAGTGTGAGTACAGTCAGGCTTTACCCTCCTTACTTCCCAGTGCACGGAATCTTTCTGGATGAGGGGACTGGTCTTACCACGGGATGACAGATCAAGCACCCATGACATTGACCGACCATTTTCACCTCCACCATCAGCTCTCTCCCTCAAAACATTGAAATGAGCCAGTAAAAACAAAGTAAGGTCCTCAAAGAATATACAATGGAAAATGAGTAGTAATCTGATAGTCTTGTGGAAGGACATGACTGGAGCCCCAGAAAGGCCAACTACCCCTTTACTATAGCAGAAAGATCAAAGCTAGGTACTGTGAAACTGCCTTATGATGTTTCCCCCATGAGACTGAGGTCTGGACGTTTATATGGAAGAAAACATGGAACAGGCACAATGTTACTTTATGCGTCTGCGTCTGGGACTTTGAAAAAACTAAACTGATCTATGTGTGGGGACTAATAATTAGCGTGTGTGGTTAGAGCGAGTCCTCTCCGGGGCCTGCTTTGGACGTGGCTGGGCCACCGGTAGTCCTACTGGGCCTTTGCTTCCCCCACAAATTAAATATGCTACAGGGGTGGCACGGAGGGGTAACCTGGGGTTCTCTAGCCCCCTCCACCTCCTTATAATATCCATTAGGTCTTCTCTGTTATTTGATATGGATGTTTTTCAGCTGTATATAGAATGCCATGTAAACAGGGCTTCAAGCCCTCCCTTCCAGCCACATTGCCCCCTCCCAGATCTCTACACAGTCGTTGCCTTTGGAAGTAGCTGGAGAGAGAGGCCATACGTTGGCTCATTTATGGAGATGTTGGCCTGCCTCTTCCTACCCTGCTGCATGGAGCTAACCACTGGCTCTTAGGGACAGACAAGAGACCAGCCTAAGACAGTTTGAATTTAGCTTTCTTACCGCTTGCAACTCAAAGAGTCCTGATTAATGCACCCAGCTCTGGCCAGTGGGCTGAGAGAGTGTCATATATCCTAAGTGGATCTGAGGAGGTTAGGGATTTTGAGGATCTCCTGGGAAGAGAAACTGCCAGGAGCTTGACCTGAAACTGCCAGAGGGGGACCACTGAGAGTGAAGCTGATGCAAAGAAGAGTAGAGGATAATCAAGCAAGGGAGGGAAAGGCATCAAGCTCAGAGGGCATTGCCAGCCATGGCTGATGTCATCCCTCCCTCTGGAGTTTTTAGCTGTAAGAATCAGTAAATTATATCCCACCTAAGGCAGTTTGAATTTAGATTTCCTATGATGACAGTCCTTAACTTAATGATGGTTCAACGGATGATTTTCCAGTGTTACAATGGGGCAAAATCCATATGCATTCATCAGAAACCATAGTTTGAATTTTGATCTTTTCCAGGGCCAGTGATATGTGCTCAATCCTGTCTCCTGATGCTGGGCAGTGACCACCAGCCACAGCGCCGGGTCAGCCATGCGATCAGTACACTGACCACCCTTCTATACCTATACGACCATTCTGCTTTTCACTCTCCGTGTGCAGTGCTCAACAAGCTACATGAGCTATCCAATACTTTAGTATTGAATAGGCTTTGTGCTAGATGATTTGCCCAGCTGTAGGCCGATGTAAGTGTTTGAGCATGTTTAAGGTAGACTAGGCCATGCTGTTCGCAGGTTGGGTGTATTAAATGCATTTTTGACTTTAGATATTGTCAGCTTTGATGGGCATATTGGTATGTAAGTCAAGGAAGGACCCCATTCTAAGTCAAGAAAGACCTGCAGTGCTACTAAGAAAGTCTCAATTAATACACTGGGTTTTGTATCTCTGCCTTATTCAGACGATTGCATTTGAAAGCTTAATGGACATCCTTGACTCCCAAGCTCCTTGCAGACAGGAAAAAAGTGAAATGGCAAGGTGAAACAATTAATTCCCCAGATCTCTCTCTCCAATATTAAGGAAGAAAGTGACAGGTCTGAGTAACCAACCAATCCACTAGTCTTTGTACTAGTATTTGTTGGTCCTATATCATGGCCTGTGAAGTACTCAAAGTTGAAGACGGGATTCTTCATTTGTCCCCACCTCCGATCTCGTTAGGAGCAAGATCTTGAACACTAACGACCACCAATACCCAGAGTCACAGAGAGCTGGTGTGTACACAGACTGTAAACGCGGTTGAGTTCCGATAGGACTGCTGGGCCCTGGAAAAGGCATTCATCAGCTGTTCCAATCAAACCCTGTAGCCCCCAGATTGTGACCTGGCAGGCTGAATTTGGTTTTGCTGTCTCAACCTTACTTTTTTTTTTTTTTAAACGTATCAAAGACATCACACAAAAATCTAGACTTCTAACTTCTCTTGAAAAAGATGAGTCAGACAACATGTAATAGTCAGGATGACATGGTTATGCTGCGGGACCAAACAGCCTCCAAAACTCAGCAGCTCGACACAAGAAAGGCTTATTTTTTTACCCATCCGAGACAACCACGGGTTCAGGTGATTGTCCATGGCAGAAGTCCCACAGGTGATGGCTCAGTATTGTACAGCCATATTGTACAGCAAGTGTATGCATGACCACAACGGCAGAGAAAGAGAGAGAGAGGTTGGAGAAGGCCAGGCACCAGCAGTTAAAGGTTTCCTCCTGGAGCGAAATATGTCACTCTAGGTTACATTAGCCAAATCAAGTCACATGACCACTTTTATTTTATTTTAAGATTTTATTTATTTATTTGGTGGAGATCACAAGTAGGCAGAGAGGCAGGCAGAGAGAGAGGAGGAAGCAGGCTCCCTGCTGAGCAGAGAGCCTGGATGTGGGGCTCGATGCCAGCGTCCTGGGATCAAAACCTGAGCCGAAGGCAGAGGCTTTAACCCACTGAGCCACCCAGGCGCCCCATATGACCACTTTTAATCTCAAAGAGATAAGGAAGCTCAGTCATCCCAGGTACCATGGAAGAGAAGGGAATCATGTATTAGTGAATAATTAATATCTGCCACAACACCTACTCCTTAATGGCAGCAGTGGGTTGCATCCCACTAGAAGATGCCCCCTCGAGATGGGACTTACGAACCCCAGTTTGACCCAGTCTCCACCCAGCCTGCCAGGTCATTTACAAGACTGGCTGAGCCCCTGGGGGCATTTGATTTTGCAGTTCCTGGTACAAACAAAGCCAATTTCAATATTAATTTTTCTGTGTTCCTGGTGATTCATGGAATTATCACAAATTTTTTAAAAACCAGGTTTTTTTAATTTGCTAATTTTAAAGAAAATGACATAAAGAATTCTTTGGTGAAGGGCAGGATGGTATTAGGAAATCAAACAAGAAGTTGAGACTCGCTGTTATATATTCTGCAAATTACAGAGACCTGTTCATGATCGTTTCTTCCTCCTGCTCTTTCCTTACTCAAGCAAACACCTACCAGAAGAGACCAGGAGAAACGAAGGTCCTGCTCTCTTTCTTCAGGTGGGAGAAGAAATTACAGGATAGTGATTTGGGGGAGTGGTTTGGCTTAAAGTTTTAAAAGATATATATATCTGATATATTAAAATATATATATATGATATATGATAAAATAATAAAGATATGCATTTGTATATTAATATTGTTAAAATATATTATCATATATGATAACATATATCATATACATGATAAAATCTATCATATTAAAATATATGATATATATTTTTTTCAAGGTTGAAGTATTTGAGAAGAAAATTTGTGAGTTGAGAATGAGAAGGCTTTTCTTCCAATAACCACCAATGAGAATTTTATAAAACAACAGGTATGTCTAAAGGCTTTTTTTTTTTTAAAGATTTTATTTGAGAGAGAGAGTGCACAAGCATGAGCAGACTGAGGGGCAGAGGGACGAGCAGACTCCCAACATAAGGCTCAATCCCAAGACCCTGAAATCATGATCTGAGCTGAAGTCAGATGCTTAACTGACTGAGCCACCCAGGTTCTCCTGTCTAAAGGTTTAATAATACATTGGCACCCACAGCAATGCAGTCATTTCAATACTTTCTCTTTAATCTAACACAATAAGTCTTTGGAGGGTGAAGAAATAGTAAATTGGTTAAAATTCTGGCCCATATGGAAGTAGGAAGAAGAGTATAGTGGGTGTATGTTGTTCTCTTCAGCATTCCTTTGTTTTGGAGAACCACTACTCTCCCTCTCTCTGTGGCCCTGAAGGAGTCTCTGTCGTGGTGCCCTTTTATCCCAGTACCAAATGTCCGTGTGTGACCAGAGGTGGCCAATTAGAGTCGTCTCTTTTCAAAGCTGTGATGATTGGTTCAGGGGTAGGCACATCATCCAAACAGGGCCAATCAGAATCTTTCCTGAGATTTGATATGTGAATGTTAAAGAAGAGGGGTACTCCCTTCCTTTAAAATACTAATGTGAGAATGTAGTTTGTGGCTTTCGGTGGCCATTTTTCTTGTCATGTGACAAGAAACTGACTGAGAATAGAATCAACACACAGAAGAAAAGAGAGCCAAAAAGCCCCCACAAAAAAAAAAAAAGAAAGAAAGAAAAGAGAAGAGAGCCAACACATACAAAGAGAAGAACAGCTATGATGTCATCTTTTGAGTCCCTGAACCTAACATGCCACAAGAACATGCTGAATTGGTCTTTAGAATTCACAGTGATGGCGTCAGTACCTCCCCTTTCTCTTGCTTGTGAAGATAATTTAAGTTGGATTTTCTGACACTTGCCACCAAAAAAAACCCTGAAGAATACATGAATAAAATGACCCAAAGTCAAGCTTGTAAAGGACAGATGAACTGACATGGGGGAATTTTATTTGCTTACTATTCCTGCTTCATCCATCAAATGCCACTCAACCATCTGAGACTAAATACAGAACTGCACCAAGCTGCCTTCTTACAGCCAAGGTTCAGTTAGTCCTTTAAATAATTTAGTCAGACAACCTTGTTTGAATGTTTGCTATGAGCCACACACCATTTGCCATTCTGTTTGAGGAGGCAAAGCAAAAAGAAGGTATTGTCCCTGTCTAAAAAGGATGACAGACTAGAAGCCCAGGAAGATGAATGCTGTTCATAAAAAATGGGGGGAAAGAGGACCTGAGTGATCTAGAGAAAATGTGATACATTCTGCATCCAGAATATTGTTTTTTGAAACTGTCCTGAAAACACCCGGGGAGAAGATGAAAGATCCATGTTGGGGATGGCATTGTGTAAGTCTTTCATACACAGGTGTTCTCTGAAATTAACACCTGGACTGTTAGGTAGCATCACCAAACTCCTTCGGATCAAAGACCATTTTTAGAAAGATTAAATTTCAAATAATAGGTGATTAATAAATTTTGAGTTAATGAATAAGCAGAAGCTGGTCTATGATTCAGTCTTAGGAGATGCTAATAATGAACAAACTGGAGAAATAAGAGGAAGCAAAGAAGTTAGCAGACAAAGCATGCTGCAGAAGAGAGAAGAAAGGAAGGCACAGACACAGAATCACAAAACCTCAAGGTTCCTCAAATCCTCTCTCTCCCTCAATGACAGGAGTGGACTTCCCACTGCCAGGGAAGCCAAAATGGGTTGTTAGTATGGTCAAATATAACAGAAAATCAGATTTGAGATAATCAGTTGCATTTGTTCAGACCAGAAATGTACATTAGAACCTTAGGGGTGTGTATTCAAGAAGCCTCAAGCCATTCTTAAAAGGAGTTTAGCCTGAAAATGTAGACATTTTGCTACAAAGATGTTTCCACCTACCCCCCACATTAATACTGCTTCTCGAGGGACTGACGACCCTTCTCCATTCTGTCCTTCCTTCTCAATCCCCGCCTGCTTTGCAGGGATTACTATGGATTGGTCGGATTCCTTGATAAAATATTTGGATCTCAGTTCCATCATCTGTTAAATGGGGATAATCATGGTTCCTACATGAGAGGGTTGGTGTAAGGATTAAATGTGATACTTACAAAGCACTATATCAATGCCGTTCATATGCTGAGAGTTCAGTAAATGTGGCAATATATATTCCCCATCACCACCACCATGAACATCACTTAACCAACCCAAGCCCTACCTCTATGGAGTCTTCTTAGATCTGTCAAACCACAGTGATCTCCCCCCTTCTAAACTTAAGCAGCACTTCCCTGCCCAGCTAACATTAACCATGTGCTATTTTAGCAGACAGCTTCTCTTTTGCTGTCCTGCCCATCGCTCCCTACAGTGTATTCAAAAAACTTCTATCTCGGGATGCCTGGGTGGCTCAGTGGATTAAGCCGCTGCCTTCGGCTCAGGTCATGATCTCAGAGTCTGGGATCGAGCCCTGTATCAGGCTCCCTGCTCTCTGCTCAGCAGGGAGCCTGCTTCCCCCTCTCTCTGCCTGCCTCTCTGCCTACTTGTGATCTCTGTCTGTCAAATAAATAAATAAAATGTTAAAAAAAAAAAAACAACTTCTATCTCTTAAAAAAAATCCTATGTTATTTTAAATTATTCTGTTTCATACATGTATTGTCATTCCAGTGGGCTTGAAGTTCCCTTATAGGTAGCGACAACACCTTATATTTTTGTTTTTAAAACTCCAATAGCACCTATCATATACTGAGCTCACCATTGGCAGTCCAATAAATGAGAAGCAGGGGCTAGGAAATAGCAAATAACTTTTTTGTATCTCCAATAATGCTGAAAGCAGTCTGGACCCTTGGCGCCTAAAAATTCACCAAACAGGTGCTGGGCATGCTGGTAGGATATTAAATGAGAAAGGGACCATATATTATAGATGAGGAAATTGAGGCCCACATTGATGATACAGATCTAGCTGAACAAAAGTTTTGATGAGAATAATTCTCAGGACGCTTTTTATGCTATGTGTTTTAAAACAACCACCAATAAAAAGTTATTTCAGCAAATGTTTATTCAAAGGGGAAAAAAGTCCCCTAGGTTTTCTGTGGGAGGTGGCGTTTCCTCTTACACTCAACAATTTGGTGGTGTGCTAGGGAGAGGTGTGGGAAGGAGCCAAGGGGGCCCAGTGACTGGGCTGTTGTGTGGGCTGGCTGAGTGGGGGCAGGGGTGGGATTTGCACTTCTAGGAAAGTTCTTCCAGCTCCAGGTAGTCCAGGCCAGGTTTTGATGCCTGTTTTTCTAAGTGTGGCCCTAAGTTGGCCCAAAGAGCTCCACTCACCCAGCAACCTACCTGGGCTGGGAGAGTCCCCAGGCCAGACTCTAGGAAACTCACCCTGGGACCAAAAAATTTCCCACACCAGGAACCGAGGGGGAATCTGCTATCCTTGGATAACTGAGGATAAGACAGTTAAAATTAGAGCTCACTTCTGTATCTGGAGAAGTCTCTGGGCTGGCTTCAGGACAAGGCTCTGAGGGAGGCCTCTGGACAAGGGCTTCTTTGGTAACCCTGGCCGGGCTCACAGGCTCCCTTTCAGGTTTTATGCCCATGTTTCCCTACCCGGGCCTCCACCAGTGTTTCTCTATCTCTTAAATACACCTCCCTAATCCTCTCCTTCCTCTTTTTTAAAGCCTGCCTTTCCTTTCAAATACTTCCTCAAATGCCAACTTGCTGTTTTCGTGCCTTCCCCTCCAAGAGTCTTCCCCAAGAGCTCTGGCTCAAAGTACCCTTCAGACCACAGGGCCAGACTTTCACTCACTCATTCATTCATTCAACAAATACTGGATTCTTTCTCTGTGCAGGGCTGTAGCAATACCATGAACAAGACTGGCCCAGTTCTTTGGTGAATGAATAATTAGCTAATTAAATGATTGCAAGTGTGCAAAGGAGAATTAAGGGCTCTTATGATACAGATAGAGAAACCATCAGAATCAACCTTCTTCAACCTGTCAGAAACTCTTATGCAAGTCAGCTTGGTGCCCCAGGCCTAGTCTACTCACTGGCACAAGGGTGAATGTCCTTTAAAAAGCCTTTATGGAGGGGTGCCTGGATGGCTCAGTTGGTTAACTGTCCAGCTCTTGATTTCAGCTCACGTCCTGATCTTAGGATCCACACCATGCTGTGTGTGGAGCCTACTTTAAAAAGGGGGGTGGGGAGCGCTTTTTGGAGGATTTTTTTTTTTATAAGATTTTATTTATTTGACAGAGAGAGAGAGCACAAGCAAGGGGAGCAGCAGGCAGAGGCAGAGGGAGAAATAGGCTCCCCAAGGAGCAGGGAACCCAATGCTGGGCTCCATTCCAGGACCCTGGGATCACGACCTAAGCCAAAGGCAGTTGCTTAACCAACTGAGCCACCCAGGCGCCCCTGGAGACTTGCTCCTCCTTCCCATGGGTCAAAGAGTCAGTGATCCAGGGGATCTCCTCAGGCTCCACTGCCCAAGCTTAAATCTCTCTCCAACTTGTTCACTATCTCAGTGTCTCAAGTTGTCATCCATGGCCATAGGTGTGGTTTTCAGCTAGTTACCTGGTCTTTTAGGGTTAATGCATCATGCAAGGTGATAAAGCCTAGTGGTAGAATGTAGACTCCAGAACCAGACTGCCCCTGTTTGCATCCTATCTTCGAAGCACACTAGCTCTGTGGCCTTGGGCAACTTACTTAACCTCTCTGTGCTCAATTTCATCATTATTAAAATGGGTTGAGTGTGATAATATCCAATTCAGATAGGTATTATAAAGATTTAAATATACAAAGAGTTACTGCCTGGAAATCTCTTGGAACAGTGCTTGAAACAAGTAAGGGCTCAGGAAGGGAGCTTTTTTTTTTTTTTTTAAATATATCTCATTTTATTTTAAGTAGGCTCCTCACCCAACGTGGTGCTCAAACTCACAATCCAAAGATCAAGAGTCTCATGCTCCACAACTGAGACGTCCCAGGAAGGGAGCTTTTGAGAGCTAGAGTTTGGATCTCCCCTGACAAGGTGTCCAGTCTTGGGTGCTGGAACCCAGCCTCGGTCAGAGTCTCAAGCTGCTGCTTTCCTAGGAGGAAAGGCTGGAGTTTTTTTTTAAAGAGACAGGGCATTGGCAGCAATGAAGACTGCCCAGAAGTTAAATCGACAAGGGCACTGAAGCCAGCTACATGGACAGCACGTTGATCTCAATGTCCTAATATCAGGAGAGACTCCAACTGTTCATTGTTCAAACAAGGAGAAGGGAGCCCAGAGAGCTGGTTTCGAGGAGGGCTCTCTTATCCCTCTAGCTTCTTATCCCTCTAGCTTCTTCTTTTATACTTCAATTCCGTTTTTTGTGGCAGAGGAAAACATTCATAGAATCATGGAGTTTGGAGTGAAATTGACCTTAGAGAGTCCATATTGTAAACCCCTTATTTTCCATCTAAGGAAATTGAGACCCAGACATGTCATGTGACATGGGCAGCAGAGGCTAGATTCAAATCCCAGCGCCAAGACTTAGTCTCGTCTCTGAGGTTCGTTATACTCTTAGGTAAAGTGAAGGTAGGAATTCCCACTAAGTAGGGTCGCCATGGGGGCTAATGAGGCCGCCTATAATGCGTCTCACCCACAGTCTGAGGATGGCTGGGTGTGTACTCATAAGGGCATTTCCCAGTGTCGCATGACTTGTTGGTAATTCCTTCCTTACCTTCTTTATTGGGTTGACAAAGGAATAAAGTGAACCAATAGAAGACTTGCTCTGAAAATAGAAATTCTAGGCAATCATTCTGTGCTGTTAATGTTACCCTCCAATGAAGATCACTAAATCCATTTGGGAAGCTGGCCAGGGTACTACAAATGAAGTAGTTGCTGTCCATGTGTAAAAACTTAGTTTCTGATTATTGGAGGTTTCTTATTTGGGCCAGGGCCTCTCAAAGAAAGGGTTTTTCCAAGCCACAGTGCTTAGTAATCATGGTCTCACAGAGAATGCTCACTTCTAGAGGGCATTGTTGCCTGTCACCCCGCCTCCTGCTGCTATTGAAGCATCAGAAGGAACTGCCTCTTTGGTCGGGGGCTTGCTCTCAGGCTTGTCTGAGAGCAACTGGGGGTCCTGAGTCCACAAGGCTCCCCTTGGGCTAGCCATTCAGGTATGTCGAACCTCGACAGCTGCACCCTGAGGCTCCCTGCCTCTGGCCCTGGGTGCAACTGCTGCCAAGGGCCACCAAACCGTAGACCCAGTCTTAGAGCCATCCAGAGATGAGCCAAGGCCCACGGGCCCAGACTCAGAGGAAGTCAGGCAGGTGCTCTGCAAAAGAAGACTACAGAAAGTAGGAATCAAAATAAAGCAAGTCCAGTGGAAATTGAGAGTTCTGCCCATCAGAGGAAGAAGACAGTTTCTTTTCCCTCTTAAACCTCCTCTCACATCATACTGGCCAAACTGAGTCACGTGCCCACCCCTAGACAAGTCTCTGGCCAGGGTACCAGGATGATGGTGATTGGCTTAGTCATTGGGAGGAGGCATAGGCACCTGAACAAAATAAATTGGGGCTCTGTCACTGCCAGAAGAGAGGGAAGAAAGCTCTTAGAAGTGCAACCAGTGATGCCTACTCCTGCGACCAGTTCACATCATCGAGCAAAGGGAGAAAGTGTTAAAACTTAAAGGATCAAGGGGTGCCTGGTTAGCTCAGTCGGTTAAGCGTCTGCCTTCAGCTCAGGTCATGATCCCAGGGTCCTGGGATGGAGCCCCGCATCAGGCTCCCTGCTCGGCAGGGAACCTGCTTCTCTTTCTCCCTCTGCTGCTCCCCCTGCGTGTGCTCTCTCACTCTCTCTCTGTCAAATAAATAAATAACATCTTTAAAAAAGAAAAAACTTTAAAGATTGAATATGGCTTTGAAGTGAAAGAGCCGGGTCCAAATTAAGTCATTTATCAACTGACAGACCTTGAGTGGGACTCAGCCTTTGAGAGCCCCAGATCCGTCTAACAAGGCTGCTGTGAAATGTTCAAATGGGGTAGCTTAGTGTTCATGTGAACCCGGTAGACTTTCACATCCAGCGCTTTAGGATGTCCTCTATCACAGAGATCATGACCAGTGAAAGTGGGTGACATGAATAAGTCTTCTCAGGAGGGGAACATGTAGTTGCCTATTGGGGGCACTCACTCACCTTTACACGCTGTGACCACTTGACCCTTTTGGGCCAAGGTCAACTACAGTGCTACAGTTCTTAATTACATTAATAACTATAGCTCATTCTTTATCTATAAGCAATAGATATTATTTAAGATTCTTAGGGACTAAAAAGAATATGTCCTTTAAAGAAAAAATCCTACGGCGTCTGGGTGGCTCAGTGGGTTAAGCATCTGCCTTCAGCTCAGGTCATGATCCCAGGTTCCAGGGATCGAGCCCCACATTGGGCTCCCTGCTCAGCAGAGAACCTGCTTCTCTCTCTCCCTCTGCCTGCTGCTCTGCCTACTTGTGCTCTCTATCTCTCTGTCAAATAACTAAAACCTTAAAAAAAAAAAAAAATTCCAGGGCAACTCTCTCAGATTCCCTCCCTTTTTAGGAGCTTTGTATTAGCACTCAATAAACTTGCTTTGCTGCCCACCAAAAAATAAATAAATAAATAATAATAATAATACTAAATAAAACAAAAATCCTAAATCAAAATATAAACTACTTGTATTGGTGTGTATGTGCATATATTCCAAACACAATTATCCCATTAGAAGTATTTGGGAGAGTGTCCAATAAATATGAAATGCGCTTTAAGTATGCAACATAAATCCAAGTTCATCACTGGTTGATGAACTCATCTCTCACAGCCTACGGTGTTCAAGGCTGGTTGCTATGGTCAAGATAGTAAGATCACCTTAAGCTTGAACACCAACCTCAGTTTAATCAAGCACAGAGATTTCTTCCCTGTCACTGATGAGTGACATCAGAAACATAACAATCCTTGGTTGGTGAAGGAAAGAATGGGAACTGGGGGACCTGCCAGGTCACTCAGGCAAATGAGACATAGATACATGACTGCTTTTTCTGCCTGGTTCATTGGCATGGTCCCATCAAGAGGCATTTTCTCTGGGCCTCGGAACACATGTGGGCTTGGAAGCTCTGGTTCTGAAAAAGATCTTTTACCCCAACATACAGCAGAGAGAAGCCATCCCGTCAGGCAACTGATTGTTTATCCTAAGTGCAAGGGTTTGCTATGGTCAAAAGGGAGCTACAACCAATTGTTTGGAATCAGCTCTTTCAAAGGTTCACTTTTTAACAGTGGCTAATATTGACTGAGTACTTACCAAATGCCAAGCACTGGGCTAAATGCTTTAGATTTATTAATTCATTTAATATGCGCAAAAACCCATGAAGCAGGCACTATTATTAGCCCATCTTATGGATGAGGAAACCTAGGCACAGAATGTTTAGCTAATTTGTCGTTGGTCACAGGTAGTTAGGTAGAGCCAGGCCTCAAACTCAAACAGTTGAACTCCAAAGCCTGTGCTCCTAACCATACACTATTTGGCATTTTATTTGTTTTTGGTTTGATTTTTTTTAAAGATTTTATTTATTTATTTATTTGACAGAGAGAAATCACAAGTAGGCAGAGAGAAAGGAAGGGAAGCAGGCTCCCCGCTGAGCAGAGACCCCCCCCAATGTGGGGCTCCATCCCAGGACCCTGAGATCATAACCTGAGTCAAAGGCAGAGGCTCAACCCACTGAGCCACCCAGGTGCTCCAGTTTTGATTTTTTATAGACTTTATTTTTTAGAACAGTTTTAGGTTCCCAGCAAAATTGAGCAAAAGGTATGAACATTTCCCACTTATAGTTGACCCTTAACAATTTGGAGGTCAGAGGCACTGAAACTCTGTGCAGTTGAAAATCTGTGTATAACTTTGGACTCTCCAAAAACTTAACTACTAATATCCTACTATTGACTAGAAGGCTTATCCATAACATAAACAGTCAGTAACACCTATTTCTTTTATTTTTTTAATTTTTTTTCATTTATTTATTTGTCAGAGAGAGAGGGAGAGAGAGAGAGCGAGCACAGGCAGAGTGGCAGGCAAGAGGCAGAGGGAGAAGCAGGCTCCCTGCTGAGCAAGGAGCCTGATGCGGGACTCGATCCCAGGACGCTGGGATCATGACCTGAGCCGAAGGCAGCTGCTTAACCAACTGAGCCACCCAGGCGTCCCGGTAACACCTATTTCATATGTTATATATATTATAGACAGTATTCTTACCATAAAAGTTAGAGAAAAGACAATGTTATTAAGAAAGTCATAAGGAAGAGAAAATATATTGACAGTACTGTACTATATTTATTGGGGAAAAAAATCCTCGTATAGAAAAAAAAAGAAAAAAAAAGAAATTAATCCTAAAATTATTTAAAAAAAAAAATCCTCGTATAGGGACTCCTGCCTGGCTCAGTCAGTTGGGCGTCTGCTTTCGGCTTGGGTCGTGATCCCAGGGTCCTGGGATCGAGCCCCACATCAGGCTGTCTGCTCAGTGGGAGCCTGCTTCTCCCACTCCCTGCCACTCCCTGTGCTTGAACTCTCTCTCTGTCAAATAAATGAATAAAATCTTGAAAGAGAGAAAGAAAGAAAGAAAGAGAGAGAGAGAGAGGGAGGGAGAGAGAGGAAGAGGAGAAGAGAAGAGAAGAGAAGAGAAGAGAAGAGAAGAGAAGAGAAGAGAAAGGAAGAGAAGAGAAAAACCCCATGTACAAGGGGACCCATGTAGTTTCAACATGGGTTGTTCAAGGTCAACTATACTCTCTGCCCCCACCCTGACAGTCTCCCCCATTACCAACACCCCTACCAGAGAGGAACATGTATTACATTGATGAACCTATAGTGACACATCA
Source organism: Mellivora capensis (assembly GCA_004024625.1). Lineage (NCBI taxonomy): Eukaryota > Metazoa > Chordata > Mammalia > Carnivora > Mustelidae > Mellivora > Mellivora capensis. The sequence goes on along the minus strand of PISX010004829.1, from coordinate 85,604 downwards.
TTATCATCCAAAGTCCATAGTTTCCATTAAGGTTTACTCTTGGTGTTGTATATTCTATGAATTCGGACAAATGTATGACGTATATCCACCAATAGTATCATCTGGAATAGTTCCACTACCCTCAAAATTCCCAGTGTTCCACTTATTCATCCTTCTTCTCTGCTCACTCCTGGCAACCAAAGATCCTTTTACTGCTTTCCCAATTTTACCTTTTCTAGAATATCATATAGTTGGAATCACATAGTATATAGCCTTCTCAGATTGGTTTCTTTCACTTAGCAAAATTCATTTAAATTTCCTCCAGTGTCATGGTTTGTTAGCTCACTTCTTTCTAACACTGAATAATATTCCGTTGTCTGGATATACCACAATTTATCTATTTGCCTATGGAAGGACATCTTGGTTGCTTCCAAGTTTTGGAATGAAACTGCTATAAACATTTCTCGTGCAGGCTTTTGTGTGGACATCATTTTCCAACCCATTTGGGCAAATGCCAAGGACTACAGTTGCTGGGTTGTGTGGTAAGACTATGTTTCCTTTTGTAAGAAACAGCCAAACTGTCTTCCAAAGTGGAGGTACCATTTTTGCATTCCCATCAGCTTTGAGCGAGTGCTCCTTTTGCTCCATGTCCTGCACGACATCCGCATTTGGTGTCATTGGTGTTTTGGATTTTGGCCTAATAGGTATGTAGTGGTATCTTATTGCTTTTTTTAATCTGCAATATGTACTCATCTGTGATGTGGAACATCTTTTCATATGCTTATTTACCATCTGTGTAGCTTCCTCGGTGAGGTGCCTATTCAGGTCTTTCGCCCATTTTTAATTGAGTTGATATTTCCTTTGTGTTGAGTTTCACAATACAGCGTTTTTAGGGACACACTTAAGGATTCATAGGATTTCAGGGATTGAAGGACTTCAAAAATCATCCAGTCCATCCCCTCTCTTTTCTAGATGTAAACATGACAGCCCAGAGAAGCTCAAATGGAGCAAAACCAGAAGCAGAACCCAGGGGCTCAGTGTTCTTCACCACAGTGCCTGCTGTCAAGCAGTTTCCTTTGTGATCATTTAGCCCCCTGAAGGACAGGAGTCACAGCTGACCATCTGTCCATCCTTCCCCCACACGGTGCTTGGCACACATTCAGTGGATGTTTATAGGAGGAAGGAAGGAATGACTTTCCTTTGGCATCCATGCACCCTTTCTAAAAGGAAGACCTCTGCTCTAATCTGGGAGAGAGGGAGAGAAAAGAATTAGCATTCTAGATCTTCTATGAGCCATGGCATGGGCAGAGGCCAGGTCAGAGTGTAATCCTAAACTTGGCTGTGTGTCAGCCTCACCTACAGAGCTTGTTAACAACAGGATGCCTGAGCCTCCCTCCCAGAGATGCTGATTCCATACCTTATTCTTGATTAGTGTTGACTATGTACCAGATCCTGAGCTAAACCCTTTATGTGAATTATACTATGTTAACCTTCTTTCTACAATTCTCTCATGTGGGCCCTATCACCATCCTCACTCTGAAAATGAGGAAACTGTTTCAGAAAGGTTAAGGAGCTCACTGAGGGTCACACAGCTAGCATGTGCTTGACTGCCCTGCAAATAAAAACAATCTAACTGCTTCCAGAATTGCTGGCCTGCCTCTCTGTCTTGCACACGTGTGTGCACGTGCACACACACACAGAGGCCTTTACACTCAACTCTGTGCAAACTCTGTGTTTGGAGGCCCTGAAAGCTACAGGGCAGGGACACGGGGCCCGAGGGGACTGCCACGAGAAAAGTCTTCACAAGGGTGGGCCTTGAAGGCAAGCCTTAGGGAGCCCTGATAACTTCACATGAGACCCAGAATTCCAGCACCAGCTCCACCAAAAAACTGAGGTCATAGATGCCCAGATCCTCATTCTAATTTGCACACCGTCCAGAGAGGGCCCTCACTCTTTTATTTTTCTATACTTTAAGTGCATTTTTTTATTGGAGTGTAACATACAAACATAGGAGGTCACAGATTGTAAATGTACAACTTGATGAATGTTCACGGTGTGGGGGGGACATGCCTAGTAATGTGCTCCATTTAATTTAGGTAACAGCAGCTTTAGGCATCTCCGTTATCTTAAGGGGTTTCCTTGAAGATTTCTTTTTTTTTTTTTTTAAAGATTTTATTTATTTATTTGACAGACAGAGATCACAAGTAGGCAGAGAGGCAGGCAGAGAGAGAGGGAGGAAGCAGGCTCCCCGCTGAGCAGAGAACCCGATGCAGGGCTCGATCCCAGGACCCTGGGACCATGACCTGAGCCGAGCCAAAGGCAGAGGCCTAACCCACTGAGCCACCCAGGTGCCCCTCCTTGAAGATTTCAAAGCAAATCTTTTTTTTTTTTTTTAAAGATTTATTTATTTATTTTAGACAGAGAGTACAAGCGCATGAGCACAGGGAGGGGTGGGGGAGAGAGAGAGAGAATCTCAAGCAGATTCCGCACTGAGCATGGAGCTCGATCTCCCAACTCTGAGATTGTGACCTGAGCCCAAGTCAAGAGTCAGATGCTTAACCAACTGGGCCACTCAGGCGCCCCAAAGCAAGCTTTTTTTTTTTTATTGAATTTCATATCACAGATAAATGTCCTTTTACAAAAGGGATATTTACAAAATCAAAAGAAAGAGAGAAAAAGAAACAAAGAAACAAGGAAAAGCAACGGAGCATTACAAATGTAAAAAGACTGGAAATCACTGCGTTGCTATTTTAAGCCAAATTTGAACTTCTGAGGAGGCAAGTTGATATTTATTCCAGATAATTAAATCCTGGGAAGGGTGCCTCTTACACATTCTCTCCACAGGGCATGCAATGCAGAATGGCAGCGAAAGGGAAGGCTTCTCTAACCTGGGTCGCCTTTGTATTTCCTGGGGTTCTGTTCATCCACCTCCCCATATACACACGCCTGGTCCCCCTTCCGGGCTGCTCACAGGACTCAGGCGAAGAGGCAGCGTGCTAGCGGTTCCAGCGGGGGCTCCACAGTCAGACAACCTGGGCTCGGTTCCAGGTCCCTACCTCCACCTGGCTCCGTGACCCCTGGCAAGCCACTCAGCCTCCCCTAGCAGGGAGCGTCAGTGCCCTCCCCTGCAGCCAGAGCTCCCCTCTGTACACTCTGTGGAGGTATTGAGGGTAAATGAGGCGTGTGAGTGCTTAGCACAATGACCGGCATGTGGATAAACTATTGCTTAGTCCTTACGAGGAGAACCTGCATCCTATTTCCTGGAAAATATGCACGGAAAGAGAGTGGTCAGCATGGATCTAGTACCTAAGCAGGGAGGCCGGGTGCCAGCAAAAGGGAGTCCCAGAAGCATTCCTCCTCCAATCAGGGGACCTTTGTCACCTTCCTTCAGGCCCTGACTCAGAGTGTGGAGGAGCAGTTTTATTCCTGCTGGTCCTCAAAGGGACTTCTGTGCCAAGCCAAAAATACAAATACTGATTAGGGCGGTTGGGTTCTGGAAGCCCAAGGTGTCAAAGCCAGAAATGTGGTGGTCCCTATATCCAGAGGGTCCCTCGGTCCAGCCTAATCAACGCTTCCAGCTAGGAAGTTATCAGCTTGCCTTCGGAAACAACCATACCATCTGAGACTGGCTCAAGCAGAGGTTGCCATAACAACCCGCAGGGCTAGGTCAGCCGGTAGGGTTGAGCCCCTCCCCCCAACACACAAGTGCACACACCGAATGCTCAGACCCACCTCGGAAGGACCTGGCTCTCAGCTGCAGCAATTGGGTCCCAAGGTCAGGAGAGACCAAGTGGTCCAGCTGCCGCCTGTCCATGGAGCCCTCCAGGCTCCCTTCTGAAGCCTTATGAGACTGTACTTGGCCTGGATGAAGGTGCTCTCAGAATCAATGACCAGCCTTAAGGCCCTAGGAATCAGGTAGAGAGCTAACCTTGGGCTCATCAAGGCCCCAGGGGATAGCGGCCCAGGGCCAATTAAACACTTTGAATCTGCCCCTCTCCTCCCTGCCCCCAGACCTCACTTGGGACCACCACCCCTCACTAGGACTGATCCATTAAACTGCAGGGTGTGTCTGGCAGTGACAGTGACAGTGGCCAGTGCTAATGGTGGTGATGTGTGACCATCTAACCCACAAAGCCATCGGCCGCTGATCTAACTACACCGGGTTGACTTTTATGAAGCTTGTGTAGCTGCTGGACACAACGGGTACTGAGCTAGAAGGATCCTAGTCAACCGGGGAGAGATCTAGATTTAAGACAAGCCCCCAGGACGCCCACCCCAAGAACAGCTGTCGGACTCTGCTAAGAGCCCACCCCCCTTCTCTTCAGGCAGCGGTGTGATAGAGCAGAGAGAGCCGACCACCCCCCATAGCAGCTCTGCCTTGCCAGCTGCGTGCTGGGGGCAAGTCACGCAGGTCTCGAGCCTTTGTTGCCTCATCTGGGTGACGGCAGAATAATCCTACCTGGATGGATTGTGAGATTAAATGTCGTATATATGTAGCACCTTGGGTAAAAACTTAGGACGTAAAAATGCTCAAGAAATGTTAATTTCCTTCTTTGACAAGCCGAAGAGTAGACTCTCAATTCTCTCCTTCTTCCAACACCACTGCTGGCAGCTACTGAGACATAGCTTCTCTGGCACACTACTAGCTGCAGATAACAGAAAAATCTATGTAACAGTGGACTAAATAGGCATTTGCCTTCCTTAAATGGAGAGAAGTCCAGACATAAGTAGCTGCCAGTTCTGGTTCTGCGGTGCGGCGATGTCTGTACTGTTGTCTCTTTGATTCTGTTGGCCTTTCTCTCCTGGTTAAAACATGGTCTCTGCAGCTCCAAGCATCACGGGCAGGCGCGGTGGGAGGAGGGGGGCGGATAATGGTGGTGAGTAACCCAAGCGGGCCAACCCACAGTGTGAGCTGCAGGTGTGTGTCTGGTTCAATAGTGTTTCATGTTTTGTATTCAACAAGTGAGTACTGAGCGTTTATTGTACCCTGAGCTGGATGCTGGGAGGACTGAGGAGGAAAATGAGACTTGGCGCTAAAGGGTGATAAGTCCTTGGGCTGACTTAAGTGCAAGGGGTTGCGGGGGCACAAGATCTGGGGGTAAGGGATAAAGAGGACTTCCTGCACAGATGCTGCCAATGCCCAAGAGTAAGCTGGGTGTTTGGAATGGAGAGACACGAACAGGTTGTCTGTACAGCGTTCCAGGCAGAGGGATCAGCACAGGCAAAGTCCTACCAGCAAGAGAGCTCATCACGGGCATTCAGGGAACGAATGACAGAAGTATCCCAAGACCATCAAAGTTTATTCAAACAAGAAAGATCAAAAGCAGGGCCCACAGATGTGAAGTGACTAGATCTGGCTATAGGGTCATTAAACCATGGTCAGCCAGTCCCTTCCCATGGGGGAGAGAAAGCCCCAGTAGCCTCTTTGAACACAGAGGCTGCAGGAAAAGCAGAAAGTGTGGGGAGCTGCCTAGGATAAACTCAGCTACGTCTCTGGTAGTCCTTTGGGAGAGAAGAGATCCAGACAAGGCCAGCTGGGTCCTGCACTCAGGGCAGAGCCTCTGTCTTCCTGGAATCAGTGACAGGAGGGCTTAGCACTGCTATGCCCTCTGCCTGGAAACCCGCACTCCCACGCCATCCTCACCCATGAGATTTTAGTTCTGGCCACAATCCCCCACCCCCTGGCCAGAAACATGTCAACTCTTGGGCCATCCATGCACCAGGGACCTCTACCTTGTAGCAGTTGCCACCATTGTGATTTCATGTTATTTGTGTGGATTTTTAAAAAATTAATGGCTGTCTCTCTTGGTAGACTGTGAGGTCTACGAAGGCAGCCACCAAGGCTGGCTTGGCCCACTGCTGTATCTAACACTCCCATTGTGCCTGGCCCATGATAGGAGCTCAATAAATATTCCAAGCCAGACCATGTCAATCTGACAATATTCAACAATTTTTGACCTACAGAATGGCAATTTCATGCTAATATTAATTGAATGAATGCGCGTATTCAAATTTTTCTGTGCACTATTTACTGCAGCATGGAGTTCAGTACTGAGTGTCCACCTTGGGCCTGTTTGAAGGGTGGGTTTTCCTGAAAGTCTAAGAAGCTGGGTATCTGGTCCCTGGTCCTGGTCTAGGCTTGAGTAGGGCTTTCCTACTTTAGTCTGCATTTGAAGTAGATTCTCATCCAGTAGCTTTAGGGTGGGCCCAAGATTCTGCATTTAGAACCAGCTTCCAGGTGATGCCCATGGGAAGGCTGCCAGAGGGAAGGAAGGAGGCCAAAATGCAGGCTTGGAAATGGTTGGTGAAAGTCCTCTGTGCCATCTCCAAGGAGCCTCAACTAAGACTCCTCTCACTTTTCTTTTTTAGCCAATGCACAATTCAAAAATTCACTGGAAAACAGATGGGACTCCAGGTCACTACCTATAATCTCCATTGTATGGAGAGAAGAAGCTGAGCCACAGTCATGTATAAAGGAACTTTCCAGATCACTGAAACTTAGCCCTCCAGGTGCCCAAACTCTTTTCCTTGTAAGTGTTACCGGTGGAAATGTTTCTAACTTTCTTAAATGTTCGCCATCTTCAACAGAAAAAATTGGACAAAACCTGACTCTTGCTTTTGTTTCTTCCTTCTTTTAAAAAAAATTGTTGGTGGGATATATCATATATATGAGTAAAACATGCATATACAGTGTAAAGAATATAAATCAAGTAGCTACCAATAGACCCACCACCCGGATAAGAAAAAGAATATCACTACAGCACGATAATACTACACTATACTCAGCCCCCTCTTTCCATATCAGAGGTAACCAATTCAGACATTAATCCCGTCCTTGCTTTTTCTTTGTTTTACCACATGTCCCTATAGCCCCAAACAGTAGAATTTGTTTCACTGGTTCTTGAACTTCATATAACTTGAACCTGACTTGTGTATTTTGCTGTGAGTAGCTCCTTCTGTTGAATGTTGTGTTTTTTAGTTTCATGCATGTTGCTGGGTGTGGCTGTAATTTGTTGATTTTCTCTATATAGAAGATATATAGAGAGATTATATATAGAAAGAGTATATATATAAAATATTCCATTGCAGACCATACCACAGTGCAATTGTTCATTCTACTGTTGGGTGGGTGTCTGAGGGATTTTGAATACTATTTTGGACAGCGCTGCCATGAACTTTCTGGCCCATGTCTTCCATGACCATGGGCAAGGGTTCTTTCTACGCACAGATCTTCCTCAACTTACAATGGGGTTATATGCTGACAAACCCATCATCATAAGCTGAAAACCTCATAAATTAAAAATGCATTTAATACACCTGACTTATCCAACATCATCGCTTAGCCTTAGATTTATTGATTTTTTTTTGAATTGTATACCGAAAGTCAAGAAACTGAACCGTTGTTAATGTTATTGGTCTTTGATCCTTGAGACTGCATGCCTTGCTATAGAGCTGCTCCTGGCTGCCTCTGCCCAGCATCAGGAGAGAGTATCATGCCACAGGCTAGCCCAGGAAAAAAATCACAGTTCAAAATTCAAAGTACGATTTCTTTCTTTTTTTTTTTCAAAGTATGATTTCTACAGAATGCACATGGCTTTCAAACCATCATAAGTCGAACTTTCGCAAGCCGAACTCTTGTAAGTCGGGACCATCTGTATGCAGGAGAGGAACGGCTGGGTCAAGAATTCTGCACATGCCGGGTTTTACAAGGTGCTGCCAAGCCAGTTTCCTAAGTGGTTATTCTCCCACCAGCAATAGCGGAACCACCCAATGTCCACATCTTCACTGACACTGGATACTGGCCCCCTTTGCGGGCCCCGTAGTGCTCTGGGTCTGTTTGGGCTGCCATAACAAAATACTACAGCCTGGGGGGTGCATAAAAGCAGAAACTTAATTCTTACCACTCTGGAGACAGGAAGTCCAGGGTCAGGGTGCCAGCATGGTCGGGAGAGGGTTCTCGTCCATGTTGCAGACTCATTATAGCCTCACATGGTGGCAGGTCTAGGAATCTCTCTGGGGCCTCTTTTGTAAGAGTGCTCGTCTCATTTTTGAGGGCTCCACCCTCATGACCTAATCACCCCCAAAGACCCCACCTCCTAATACCATCACCTCGGGGACTAGGAGTTAGCATATGGATTTGGGGGGACACAGACCACAGTGCACACAGCCCCACTCATGGATGGACAATAACACGGGGTGGTTCCTTTTGGACTGAATGGGCTGGGAGGCTCTGCTGTGCTCTCCTGCCTTTGTTTCTGCCTTTCCTACAAACTAGCAAACATCTCATTCCTATCAGAATGTCAACCTCGGGCAGCCTCCGCCTCCCCCAAGGGGCTTTTTCAAATCTGCTCTGGAATGGGGAGTCCTTCACCCGAATTTTCTCTGGAGTTGTATCTACACCGAGAGTAAAACTAAAGGAGGGTCTAAACAGCTTGCCTCTGGGTAAATGCATAAACTCTGAGGGATGAGTTCTGGGACATTTATTTTGGCTGCCAGTGCTCTTTTATGTTTTGTTTTGAAGGTGGTTGTTTGTTTCTTCATCAGTTTTTGGGTTTTGTTGGTTTTTGTTGTTTCCTGTTCCAAATAATTGAGGTTGCTGTATAAATTACCTCTGGATAAGTGAAGTGCTACTGCCCTTGGCATATGCTTCTAATTCAAATTTGGATTAAATTTAATTAAATTCATATTTAATTTCGGTTGCTGGTATCCTCCCAAAATACCGTGGCTTCAAATAGCAGATGGCACATATCCTTGTGACAAGAGACACCAAATATTCAAAAGAACTTAATTCTGCCCCCATCAGAAGCATCTTTAGAAACAGTGTGTTGGAAAATTCTGGCTTTTAAATGAAACTCATGCCTCATGTCGAGTCTGAGTTAACAGATTACAGATCATCGGTGGACTCATTTGATGGCAAAAACCAACATTCTTGGTGAACTCTTACTGCTGAAAAGTATTTTGACAGGGGCTAAGACTGTGGGTTACTGACCAGCTCTGACAGATGTGAAAAGAAAGGGAATTTATTAACAGGAGATTGGATAATTTGCAGGAAGACCCAGCTTGAAGCCATGCAGCCAAGAATAGGCCAGTTCTGCCTAGTGACAACATGCTGCCCTCACCAACCACTGAGGTGGGGTACCTCACCCACACCGCTAGCTCTGGACACTGGGTACAACCACTGCTCTAGGAACTCAAGCTCCCTGCTGAGGCTGCTTTGGCCAGAGAGCCTTTCTTAGGTAGATCCAGGTCACATGCTGTGCCCTAGATGCAAGAGAGGTTGGGAAGACAAATACATTATTTGTGAACATGTGGGTTCCATACCACATAATGGAAAACTCAAAATAGCTGTGGTTTAAGCAAAATAGAAATTTACTTCACCCTGTATAAAAAATTGGAAGGCTAAGAATACAAGATTGCTGTTGAAGCTCCTTTGAGGGCCTCTGCATGCTTCCATATGGACCAATGTGGCTGCTTGAGCACCTGCCATCAAGTCCAGCTTGATTTCAGCTATCAAAAAAGAGAGTGACCCCCTTCCTTTACAACCACTTCCTGGAAATCACACACTTTTCTTACATTTCAATGATTGAAACTTGATCATTTGGCCACATCTAGCAGAATGTAGTCTTTGATCCAGATAGCTAGATATTCAGAAGCTGGACAACCAAAAATAATAAACAGAGACACAAAATGGTACCACTCCATTACTGCCACCCTTACTATAGCTATGGGAAGCCAAGTAACTGAGTCACATAGCACTGGAGTCTTTGAACACAGTCATTTGCTAGAGGAAGATGGGACAAGGAGAAAAAGACTTTGGTAGGCACAGCTGGAACTAGAAGTATCCATGCTGGGCAAATCTTCAATTTTCCCATAGGCTTGCGGGACCAGGCCAAGAATTCAAATAAAGACCCATATACTATATATATAAATATTTAAACTGCATTAGTCAAGCTAAAAAATTGTTAAATAAAATATATCTTGGGCCTCCTGGGTGGCTCAGTCTTTTAAGCATCTAACTCTTGATTTCAGCTCAGGTCGTGATCTCAGGATTGTGCAATCAAGCCCTGTGTCGGGCTCCACACTCAGTGTGGAGTCTGCTTGGATTCTCTCTTTCCCTCTCCCTCTGTTCTATACCCCCTGCCAGCTCGTGCATGCAAGCACACTCTCTCTCTTTTAAAAAAATAAATAAATAAAATAAAGTAAGTGGACCTGGGCCTCAGCTCTGGTTGGGCATCTCCCTTGGTCCCGAGGATGTCTGACCCCAGAGAGGCAAAGGGGCCAGGGCGGGAATCTTTGAAGGTCAGGGCCTTCAAAGGTCCCCAGGGTCTTGGGGTAGTATTGAGTCACACAGTCACACTGACCCAGCAGGCCTGTCCATAACATGAATTAAGAAGCTAAACGTTATTTTGAGAGTTTTTCAGTTTCATCTGGAGACTGGAGATTGCTGCTAGATTATGGACAAGGGGAGATCATTTCTTTAACTATGACTCTGCATCAGGGATAGGATTCAGCACTAAATGTATGTCTCCTCATCTCCAGAAACAAACCCAAACTCAAACACCAAAACCAAAATAGAACAAAACAGGAATCCCTCTTCCGCCCTTGACACGCTCGGCCAATTTCTCTCTGCTTCCTCCTGCTCTGACACCCTCCAACCAGGCTCTCTCCCATCAGCCTCCTGCTTTTCCCTGCTCACTTTCTTCCCTCGGCCTTCCTTCCCTGGCTGGAGTCTTAATCCCTGCCATAGCGACAGGGAAAACAACATAACAGTGGGGCAGACGAGAGTTGAATTTCAGAGCCCTGCTCAGAAGTGCGGGCTAGCAGGACCAGGAGTTTCCATAACGAGGCAGACCAGGGAAAGAGCTGGAATCTTGGAGAGACGAGAAGGAAAACTTGGGGGTTGGAGGAAGAAGGCACATCTCAAGAACCCTGTGGAGGTCCATAAAAAAGGGATAAGGAGGGGTCCCCCGCAAAGTTGTAAAAGGTTAGTATTGTTCCCTCAAAGGCCGTACAGCCCGTGACCATCCCCAAAGACAGTCAACATTCTATGGGATAAATTATTGACGGCGAGGGATGGTGGGGGCAGACAGTTCTCAGGAAACCTGAGATCCCTCTCCAGAAAGGAGCTCAAGCCTTAACATTTTGTGAAGTGGAACCCCAGCATTGGAGGTCCGGTGGGATGGTAAGGGGTTAAGGCTCCCAGGGAGCAAAACGGATAGCTTGAGAGAGTATGGTCGTGAAATTGATTTATTTTAGAAACACGGAAATCCAATGAATGTGCTTCTGGCCACAAGACAGGACAGGTGAGAAAAGAGAAAGGAAGGAGGCCTGGCTTCTGCTTCCTGGAAAGGGGGTGTTGTTACACATCTCCCGGGGAGCACACATACTCCTCTTGTAAATGCATACGAGGCCTGATTACTTGGCTTGCTCTCTGCGGCCCTGCGCGTTCCTAGTGGCTGCCTCCCTGGCGTTCTGGCATGAGGGCTGCCAACACCTGCCAACAGCAAGGAAGCTGGGTACCGTGGCTGCAGCTTTTGAAGGCGACTTATGAAAGAGATGACTCAGCCCCGGGGCAGGAGGAGGGCGCAGCTAACACCTAGCTCAGCAAGAACCGGTATGCTATCGACTCAATCCAACTCAGCACGAACCAAGTGCCAACTGTGTGCCCCATCCTGGAGGTGGGAAGATGACGAGGCATGATGGGAAGAGGACAGGTGTGCCCCTAAGGAACTGTAATCAGAGGCCAGGAAGCCTATGAGAGAGGAGAATGAAGAGTCTGGCGGTGGTGGTGATTTCACCGGGGTACGATGATGGAGGCAGGAGGAGGAAGGAGAGTGTCTCCCTTCCTGTAGTCATGTGATAAGTCCGAGGCTTCCTGAAGCTTACCCCAGTTTCACGGCCTCTGCTTCAGTCAGCCTGGCTTCTGTCCCTGCAGTGGCCCTCAAACTCGACCTTCTTCTCTTGTCTCAGCTCAGGTCCTCATTTCTGGCCTTCGTCCAGGCTCTGCACCCCAAGGTGCACCCCAAGGCAATGTGCTAGCACGTGGGTCAGTCAGCTCACGCCCTGCTTGAAAGCCTTCCATGGGAAGAGAGTCAGCCAAAGCGGCTGTAGGAGGACCAGAAACTGAAGTGCAGTTATAGTCATAGGGACACGCGGGCCTCTGCGGTTGGCAGGTGGAAGAAAGGAAAACAGAGACTGCAAAGCAGAAGGAGATTAGCACCTGAAAGGAATGACCAAATGGAAGTGTTAAAGAAGCAAAACAGGGTACCAAAAACACTATTTTCTTTCCTCTTATAAATAATCATATGGAATAAAGTTTTCAGGAACCATTTAAAAATTCCTTACTAAGAGAATTTTCTTTGGGGTAATACCTGCCCATGTAAGTCTTTAATAAGCACGCAATGTCAGAGAAAGAAAGAGGAAGGAAATAAGAAAGGAAGAGTGGGAGAAAGGGAGGGAAGAAAGAGGGAAAGAGGAAGAAAGGGAGGAAGGAAGAAAGAAAAGAGAAAAACAAAGAAACAAAAAGAGAAAAGAAAATCTTTGGGCGCCTGGGTGGCTCAGAGGGTTAAACCTCTGCCTTTGGCTCAAGTCGTGATCTCAGGGTCCTGGGATCGAGCCCCACCAAGAAGGGAGCCTGCTTCCCGCCCCCGCCCCCTGCCTGCCTCTCTGCCTACTTGTGATCCCTGTCTGTCAAATAAATAAATAAAATCTTAAAAAAAGAAAATCTTCTACGGATACCTCTGGCCCCCAGGATAAAGACTAAGCCCCTAGGTCTCTCGCACTGTGGCCCAAACCTGCTAAAACCCTAGGGGTAGAATGGGCTTCAGGGTAATTTTGGCTCGATGGCTCAACAATGTCATCAGAGCCCCTGTTTCTCAGGATGTTCCCTCTGCCCTCCATGGCACTGCCTTCTTCATCCTTTGGCAGGCTTCTCTCATGGTAACAAAATGGCTGCAGCAATTCCTGGCATCATACCCACACTCCAGGCCATGTAGAAGGAGACGGAGAGAGAGCTCATCCTTAGGCTCTCTGAAGCTGCCAGCAAAGTCTTCTCCAGGCTCTGGAGTTAGAATTGGGTCACCTGCTCACCCTTAGGCAAGAAGGGATTTTGCTGATCAGTCTATCCTGGGACTATTCACCTCACCCGAGGGACAGGGTGGAGTCCACTTCCTCAGAAGTGTGTGGAAAGTGTAGGGAGGGTGCACACCCAAAGGAAAATCAGGTAGTTACCAAGAAGGAATGGATGTTGAGGATACCACCCCAGTAGCCCTGGAAGCAGCCTTCCAGCAGCTCCTCCCCTCAAATCCCACCCACCCATGTCCTGCTCTCACGTGTCCTGTTCTTCGATGTCTATAAACCATTGCACATGCTGTCCCTTCTACCCTGGATGACTTTTCGTTCTTCTTGCTCAGTGAACACCTACTCGTTTTTTAACCCCACCCATCATTACCTTCCCTATTCTTTAGATATTGTGATCACCCCTTAAGAACAGAAGCCAGGTTCTTATTCACTTTCAGCATAATATAACACCTGGCACACAATATGTGCTCAATAAAACCGAGTGACTGAGTGCTGCTGATGAGACAGTCGTTATCTCCAAAGTCTACAACAGGGGGCTAGTGTGTCTTCAAAATCTTGCCCTCTCAAAGTCTAAAATGTAACAAATGTAAGCAGAGTTGTGCTGTGTAAAGCTACGATGAGGAAAGGACAGAACTCAGATAAAGGACCGTTGAAGGCAGGAGTTTGTCCAAGGATCTCCAGTGCCTTCCCAGAGAGAGAGGGCTCCCCCACGGCTAGAGGAATGTTTCAGGGGTCTTGGCAGGGTGGTATGTCCTTAAATGGAAAGAGATCTATCAGGGCATGACAGCCTGATCCATTAATCTTCCAACCATTTAGATTATTTTACTGGGAAGAGTTTGCAACAATCAGCTGACCCAGGCACTCCCATCTGGCTGGCAATTACAGTCCCATCAACTCTTAATAAATTGGCATTCTGGTTTACCATTCTAATCTGCATTTCTTTCATGTGAATTGGTCTGAGACCAACACTACCAGTTGATTCTCAACATATGCTCTTTTCCTTCCTTAGTCACAGAACCCTCAAATTTTAGCTGGTCCATGGTTACTTAAAATCTAGACTACATTTCCCAGGCTCCCTTGCAGCTAGGTAAGGTCCTCCGACTAAATTCTGGTCAAAGACATGGAAGGAAAGGTAATATGTGTGGAACTGCTTAGAGTATCATTAACAGAGGGTTTCTTCTTCCTTTTCCCCTTACTGCTGACTGGAATATGGATGCACTGGCTGGAGCTGAAGCAGTCATCTTGGACTGTTGAGGAATTTGGGAAGGAAGCCATGCATGGTGGGACAACAAGATATAAAACAGAAGCCACAAGAAAGGAGGCTTATCACACAGCCCTTCATGCCCACCTGAACATTTATAGGTCACTTTTGCCATTAGCAGCCAAACCTAATTCCAGCTTCATACAATCCCCTGGAGCTGCCCTGGCCCAAACATGTGGCTACTGAGCCCTTGAAACATGGCCAGTACCAACTGAGAAGTCCACACTGCATTTTGACTCCACACCCAAAAAAGAATGTTAGGTATCTCATTAATAATTTTTATATTGCATATCTGTTGAAATGAGAACATTTTAAATATATTGGGTTAACCTATTCTTTTTACTTTTTAAAATATTGCCTCTAGAAAATTTTAAATTACATGTATGTCTCCACCGTATTTCTATGGAACGGTGCTTCCCTGGTGCTGGTCACCTTTGTCCAAACAGATAATATCAAACTATTGAACCATCAAAAGCTGAGAGATGATCAGAAACTGAGCCGTTACTTACTCAACAAGGCCCAGACTTGAGCCTTTCCTCTGGCTTTGTCCATCTGCCTGCCTGTCTGCTGCTCCCTTCAGCCCATCACCCCACTTGCTAAATAGTAAGAATAGATATAAAGCTTGGCACAGAGCATAGCTAAGCCGGGAAAGGATGAGAAGAGAAAACAGGAGGTGATCAGAAAGTTTAAAAGACATGACCCTGGGGCCCAGGCTGAGGGACCCACTAGTTTATGACTCTAGCAGCATCTGCTCCAGGTAAGCCAGTGCTGGCCGTGTGCTCCCGTCTTCACCTGTCTCTCCAGATTTCAAGGTTCTGATATGCTCTGCAAGCCCCACTCTCTGAAGAGTTCGAGAAAAGTTGTTGATTTTTCAGTTTGTGTTTTTTCTTCTTAGAAGGACAGGAATGATAGCCTCTAAGCTTTTTATATGCCAGAGCTGAATCTAGAATTCCAGTATTTGGTGGGATTTGTTTTGTTTTTTTTTTTTTTTCAATAAAAATCAAAATACATAGTAATCTGGGCCTGCTGAGTTGGCCTCAAGCCATCCTGTACAAGATCATAAGGGCAGCAGAGCCCTACCGTAGGCACCCCAAGTCATGCTCCAGATACACTATTAAACAAAGCGAAAAAACATGCGCGCGTTTTTAAAAACCCATCAAAATGATTTAAATTTGAGTTTGGGCACCCAGGTTTTAACCCTTCAGAACAACATTATCCCTCTGGGGTTCCAAATAATTGAGGTCTTGTTACACAGGCTCAAAATAACTGAGTGAAGAGATTCTAAATCAGGTTGAAGTCTTCCTTTCTTTTTCTTAGTTATTGTTCAAGAAACCTTAATTTAGAAATCTATGCACAAGTCATTTTCCATGTGAATGACCCCTGAGCCCTACTCTTCCTGGTGCCAGGAGGCTGAGCACCAGTCGGCTGCTGGAGGGATAAGGCACCCTCTCTACTCTGACCTGGAAATCTCTGCCCAGCTCCCTCTCTCTCCGACAGGCAAATCTGGCTTCTCAGAATTCCCCCACGCACACTGGGAGCTGGGATTTTGCTAAAACGGAGTTACCATAGCTGATGTGCTAATGAATTCATGAAGCTGCCTAGTGGAATGAGGTTACAGGGAGGTGGAGGAAAAGTTCCTTTCTCTCTTTTCTTTAAAAAAAAAAAAAAATTGGCTTTTCTTTTTGTGAGTGGGTACACACATGCACGCGCGCATATACACACACCTATCAAGCCTCTAACCTGAAAAAATTTCCCTTTCCAACTGCCCCAAATTATTCAAGGTGATTTTCCCATCTCCGAGAGCTCAGAAAGCTCAGGTTCTGGCCTGACTCTGCTCTTCCCCTTCTGGGATCCAATACCCCCTCTCAAAACGGAGGTTTCTTTATCCCCCTCATTTGTGTGCCATGCCTCCCTTTTCCCATGAGTATCGTGTAGTATCTTCTTGTAGAACAAAAGCCCATCGAGAGCAGGGCCCGTGTCTTATTTTTATTAACTCTGTATCTTCCAATGCTCCTGGCATCCACAAACCTCACTCAGGCACTCAATCAATGTTTATCATGTTGACTTATTCCTCCGGTAATAATAACAGCCACCCCCTATAGAGCATTTACTATGTACCAGAGTTCCAGGTATATCTCATGGGTGAATTCATTTAACCCTCCCAACCAACCCTAATATGATCCCCATTTTACAGATGGGAAAACGGGTAGACAAGTTGGTTACGTAACTGTCCACAGGTCACAGGGCCTGTAAACCATGGCAGAGCCAAGATTTGAACCTCAGTCTTCATTTGGCTCCATTGACTATCTTCTAAACTATTTGGCTACATGGCATCATCCAATGCACATAAAGACCTTGCCCAGGGCAGCCAGCACTGGATATGCAGAGGCTCGGGGCTGTGTGTTTCTGAGCAGACATTGCAGCCTATGAAAGGCTCTGTGTCACAGCCACAGAACCACCAGCGACGTCCGACTTCCCAATGGCCATGTGCAGCCATAAGTGTGCCCTAAGTGAGCTCCATGGTGTTGCTTCCAACCAGGCAGGCCTTGCAGCACTGGGAAGCCCTCGGATTGTGTGGAGGGTATGGGGATGAGAAGTTGTAGTTGATTCCTTTTCAAATTGAAGAAGAAAAGCAGACTTACGCCCCTGGTGCAAAGCAAGGACATTGTGATAGTTAATTACCTGTGTCAACTGACTAGGCTGGGGGTGGGGGGGGGTGGGCAGATGGTGGGGAAAACATGATTTCGGGATGTACCTGTGAGAGCGTGCCTGCAGGAGATTAGCATGGAAATTGGTGAATTCAGTAAAATAGATTGCTCTCTCCTGTGTGGGTGGGCATCACACAATCCACTGAGGGATAGAATAGAATAGAATAGAATAGAATAGAATAGAATAGAATAGAATAAATAGTGGAGAAAATGAATAGAATAGTGGAGGAGAAAGTGAATAGAATACAAAGTGGAGAAAAGAGGAATTTGCCCCTTTCTTCCCTACCAGTTTGAGCTGGAACACTTGTATTCTCCTGCTCTTGGACTGGGCCTTCCAACTGTGGCTCCCCTGGTTCTCAAGACTTTTGGGCTCCAGCAGGAATTACCCCACCACTTCCCTGATTCCAGACTGTGGCCTGTAGAATGATGTGCAAGAACTAGGACGCCCCTGGCCTGTAGGTCACTTCATTTTGGTGCCACCATCATCTGTTGGTTCTTTAAAGTCAAGTGACTTTTGCTCTCTTGAAGCGTGCACGTCTCTCGAAGAAAAGTCATGTGTAATGTCAGCAAAAAGATCTTCTGATGTGGAGTGGGGAGACCTGGAGACGAGCCCCATTGCAATCACTATTTCTGTAGATAACAGAGATCCCAAAGCCCCCGGCCCCCATGAAATAAAAGGGTTGGACTGGCTATCCCTGAGGACGCTTCCAGCCACAAGAACCTGCAGTCTTTGATTATAGGTGGGCTCCCTGGAGAGCCTTCCTCTGGGATAGGGCAGAGAGCACAAAAGCCCAACGAGAAGACTTTCACGGATCTGGATTCAAGTCTGCTCTGCTAGAGGTTTACTGGCCCCACGACCTGTGGGCGGTTACTTAACTAACTTGCACACCAGGTTTCCCGGAGCCTAAACCCTCGTCGTTTTCCTCAGCGCTGACTCTGGCCAAGGGCAAGGAGAACCTGGGCCCGCGGACTCTGCCAGGGCTCTGCCAGCTCCCAGAGCCCCAGAGCTCTGCATTAGCAAAGCTTTGTTTTGGAAAGGTTCAGGGAGAAATTGATTGATGTAAGCTGGAAGTTGGTTGGTCACATTAAGAACTCAGCTTCCCCCTTCCCTTGGTCCCACTGGCTACAAAAGGAGCTTTGTGTGCCGTGGGGCAGCCCGTGCGGGATGTGACCACCAGACAGAATTCAGCCTTTCATAGGCTACAATGTCTGCTCAGAAACACACAGCCCCAAGCCTCTGCACGTCCAGTGCTGGCCGCCCTGGGCATCAGTGCAGGTCAGACTGACTGGGTCTGGACCAGGACGAGCACCAGCTTGGACCACCCTTCTTGTCCCATGCCTCCCATGCTTATCCTGCAAATGAACAGAAATGGCTGGGAACATAGCCGGGCAAGCTGAGGCACTTTCCTTTCTCTGTGGTTCCCTCACAGGTACTGTGACAAGAACTGCCCTCCTCCGGCGCAGGGGGTCCTTACCCATGTCAGGAGAGAGTATGGAGCATGAATGGGATAGGTAGAACCCTGTACCCAGAGGCTGCATCATCGTCCCTTCCACCCTCTCCCCAACCTCTTGCCTCATTCGGTGACCCATCAGCCCCCACCATCCCCTAGGGCTAAGCTGTGATATAGAGAAGAATCTGTCTCAGGCACCCCACTCCTCTGTGGATCCTCTTCCATCCAGACCCCCCCCAGGACCTTCACACTCTCCTCTTGCACCATCCCAACCCACATACCCAACCCTCTACTCACCCTCAGATGCTCCAATGTCCTGCTGTTAGCTAGACCTCATGGTTGGAAAGTGATCTTAAACCAAGCTCGTTGTGATTTCTTGGTGGGCAGGGATTATGTCTTTTCTCTCTGTGTGCCCAAGCCCTCCACAGTGCCTGGCACACCAGAGTCACCTAATACACGGGAGTGAGTGAGTAAATGCTAATGTCACTAAATTATACTTAATGTGCGCCTCCCAGAGGCGTGTGCACTTTGTCCCCTGGACTAAATCCTACTGGAAGAGACACCTGATGGCAGAGCACTTTCCTACAGCCGTTAGACCTCAGCAAAAAGGTGGCTGCCCTAAAATTAGGGTTTGCCTTCCGTGGAGTGGGGGTGGGGAGAGGCTGTTTGTGGGGGAGGGAAGCCACACTGGCAGGAGAGAGGAAGGAAGCAGTACTTTCTGGCTCTCTGAAAACATTGCCTAGAGGCATCCTGGATTCTGCCCAGCCTGAAAAAGAGAGGACCATTCAAGACTGTGGCTGCCCCAGCTGCAGAGAAAAATGGAAAGAGTTTGGTACATCCCTAGGCAGCCTGCCAAGTGTGTGACCACAACAACTCTCATAGCCAGTGGGAAGGGGTAAAAGCCAGAGGAGAGAGTGGGACCGCATATAGCTAGAGATCAGAGAAGGACGATGATGGCAGAGGGAGCACTTGAAAAGGGAAATGGGTTTGCATACACAGATACTAAGTTCAGACAGGCTTTCCAGGCAGAGGGAGCAGAGTCCAAGACTGATGGCTAGAAGACACAGGTGTGTTGGAGAAGAGTTGGGCAGGGCACAAGGTATGTGAAGGGAGTAATAGGCCATAAATTTGAAAAGTTCAATTGGAATTCAATTATGGAGGGCCTTGGGCTATGCTAAGGAGTTTGGACTTTCTTCCATAGGTGAGGAGAGCACTATAAGACCTAAAGGTAACTTACTTAGGGAAATAAACCAAAATTTGCTCAGCACCAAAGACCAGGCACACAACCAATGTTATCACATGTGACCCTCACAGCGATTCCATGACGTGGGTGACATAATCCCAGAATTGTAGTCCAGGAGACTGACACGCAAGTTGGTTAGGGACTTGTCCGAGTCGCACAGCTGAATCTTCAGGGAAGGACTTGATATTTCCTTCTAGGGCATTCTCTGTGGATGCGAGAAACGAAAATGTACTCCAACAAAGCTGGAGCGACCATCAAAGGGACATAAGGATAAGGCGAAAATGCAAGAAATGGTGCAATTAACCAGAGTCCAATAAGGGAAAAAAATCCCAGAATGACAACTGCCTTGAAAGAAATTGGTGTCCAATAAAATCAGTGGGTCCCAAGGAGAAAGCCTTTAAGAAGAATATAATAGAGTCCCAGAAACACATAAAATGAGTAAAAAGCTAGATAATATTTGGGACAGGAGGGCAAAGACTTCGTTTTCTTTGCCCAAACAGAAACAAGAAAGTAATCAAAAATCCTGGGAAAAGCAAACCACTAATCCAGAAAGTCATGGTCCAAAAATGAAACAACAAAAGAGATAAGATGAATTTGAGCAAATGGTAGCACATGAAACATCTATTTGGTCTCAGGGCTAAGAACATTGTGTTTTGAGTGACGCAGGTATCTTCCCTTGGACATTCAGGGAAAGAAATACGATCACAGACCATCACCAGACCCTGTGACGTTTACCCACACAAAATGCACTACTCCCATTGCTAGTCACTGGTCTTCAACTTTTAAAATGGAGTCTGAACAAAGAAGGGAAAATTTCACTATGATTTTAGGACAGGTGATAATGTGACCACACTTGACAATGTAGAAATTAAAAAAATAACTCAGAAAAGCACTTAGCAACCTAAATGTCCATCAGTAGGTGTATGGCTAGAGTAGTTGTGGTATTGCTACAGAAGGAATATTAGCCGTAAAAAGGAATGAAATCTTGCCATTTGTGACAACACGGATGGACCTAGAGGCTATTACACTAAGAGAAGTAAGGCAGACAGAGAAAGACAAATACCATATGCTTTCACTTTATGTGAAATCTAAAAACCAAACAAATGAACAAACAAAACAAAACAAAACAAAAGTAGACTCATAAATACAGAAAACAAACTAGTGGTTGCCAGAGGGGATGGGGTTTAGGGGTAAGGGGTGGAATGGGTGAAAAGAATTAAGAATGAACTTCCAGTTATAAAATAAAGAAATCACAGAAAGGAAAACTACGGCACAGGGAATATAGTCCATAACTTTGCAGTTACCCTGCACCATGACAGATGGTAACCAGACCTCTTCTGGGGATCATTTCGTAATGTGTAGAAATATCAAATCACTACCTTGTATTCCTGAAACTAACATAATAGCGTATGTCAATTATAATTCAGTAAAAAAAATCACGAGGGGGGCGGGGAAATGAGATGATGCTAGGATCCTACCTTACGGGGTAAGGAGTCAGGTACAACTGAGAGCGGATGAAATAGAGTCATCAAGAGAGGAACTAGGGGGACGCCTGGGTGGCTCAGTGGGTTAAACGTCTGCCTTTGGCTCAGGTCATGATCCCAGCGTCCTAGAGTCTAATACCACATCAGGCTCCCTGCTCAGCAGGGAGTCTGCTTCTCCCTCTAACCCTCCCCACTCTCATGCTCTCTCACTCTCAAATAAATAAATAAAATCTTTTTTAAAAAAATATTAAAAGAAAAAAAGAGAGAGGAACTAGGAATAGTGACTGCATCAGTTAGAATTCAAGAAAAAAGGAGTCGTCAGGGGATAGACCTCATGAAGTTTCAGGAGCTGCTTCAATGGTATGCGTGAGCCCCTGGCCTCTGTGTCTGGTGTTGGGCCTGAGGTCAGCAGCACCAGCATCTGGGAGGAAAAGATGGAAGTGAGGGAAAAGGAAGAACCAGCTGGAGCCTGCAAGGGCCACGAGACACCCCCATCAGTCCCTGCACGTCTGGTCTCTGTGATGTGGCTGAGCCCCTGGGGAAGCAAGTGCCCCCGAGTGGAGCCGCCGGTGCACCTGGGCCAGGACACGGAGGAGCTGAAGGAGGAGATTGAGAAGAAGCTCAAGGAGTCCCAGGCAGCTGGCCAACAAGGTGAGCCGCCCAGCGGAGGCCCCCTGCCAGCTCCAGCAGCACCTGGCCCCGTGCCAACCTTCAGCGAGCAAAAACGACTACTGCTTCATTTCTGCCGCCCGACTTTTGCATGAACGTCCCTCGTGGTTCACCCTGACTTGGAACCACCACGGAGAGGGAATGCAGGGGAATGTACCTCTTTCTCAATCGGGCTGACATGGTACAAATGGATAGACTCTGAAAAACCGCAAAAGGGATAAGGGTGACTGGCAGGGTGGGTTCCCTGGAAGCAGACCCTGAGACGGGGCCTGGGTGCATAAGCTTTACTAGGAAGGACACCTGTGAAAAGAAGGGGAAAGAAAAAATCGGGCAGAGAGAGAAGTCAGCTGTGATGCACATCCAACTAAGCTGGCCTGGAGCGAGCATTTCCCTTGAGAGCCCCACGTTGGGAGGAAAGGGTCTTATTCCCTATCGCTGTGCTCAGGCTGCCCCACAGAGGGTGTGACCTGGGGCGAGGTGGCTCTCGGGCCCTCCAAGGCTGACCCAGCAGGAGCCAGCAGCTGGAGGCCATCTGCTGCCCATGCTCCCCACAGCTGGAAGGCAAGTCCGTTTTGGAAGGTCTGGAGGGTGCTTTTCCATGTTTCCCCAACTGTACGCATGAGCGAAACCATCAGAGCAGGGAGACAGCAGACAATGTCCCCAGAGGGTCCAGGAACACAGCAGTATTTGCGTCTTCCTTAGAGATCAGAAGGTAAGCCGGCAGAACCCAAAACCGAAGCAGTTAAAAGCCATGGCCTCTGAGAGGCAAGGCTGAATCCAAAGAATGGAATGGAAATCTGGTTTTAACTATCAGCCCTTCTGTACCATTTTCTTTCTCTACCCATGTGCATGTAGTTCTTCAATTAAATATCTGTAAAGTTTTTAAAAATTCGGGTCTGTCTGATTCCAAAGCCACATCCCAGAGTTGTGCCTCAAGCAGGCCTATTTGGAGGGGCAGACTGAACCTTCACTCTCTCCAGGGGAAGCAGGCACAGCTGCGAGGGCCTGGCCTGGGCTTGGCATGCGATGCCTGGCCCATCCAATCCCAAGGCGGGCATCTGGCCAACTCCTTCATCTCGTTCCCCAAATGGACAAGCGCCCGGCCCCGAGAGTCAGGGAAAAGACCAGCCCCTGGATTGTGCTGGATCGGGGGCCTCTCCGTCTCCACCGGCGGGCTTCGGGTTTACAGTCACCGAGAACAGGGGTGCCCTTTGGCCCATCTGGGCCCCTCCCAAGCTTTAACATCTCCGATTCAGACTCCAAGCAGAGGGCCCAGCACCTGGAGAATGCCAGCAGCCAGGCTAGTGCAGAGGATGGGCTTGTCCACTGTGAAGTTCTTCTGGAAGGCTGGCTGGACCCGCGGTTCACGTGGGAGGCCCAGTTTATACGGTGACGGCCCTTCTTATTTAAAAAATATATATATATATTTATGAATGGAATACAACTACGGCACAGAACGTTAGAGACTAGAGGCCAGTGAGCCTAACCCCACGACCCTAACACAATCATTGCCTCGTCCCCATGTTTCCTCTCACATCCTCCTCCTCCGTATCTGGGTTTTTCTAAGCCAGTTGTCATCACACTGTACATACATTTTGGCCCTTGCCTTTTCTGCCAAATCCCTACCATACGCATTTTCCACATTGTTACCTAGGTTCCATGACTATCATTTTATTTTTTTAAGATTTTATTTATTTATTTGACAGACAGAGATCACAAGTAGGCAGAGAGGCAGGCAGAGAAGGGGGGGAAGCAGGCTCCCTGCTGAGCAGAGAGCCCCATTCGGGGCTCGATCCTAGGATCCTGCGATCATGACCTGAGCTGAAGGCAGAGTCTTAACCCACTGAGCCACCCAGGCGCCTACTATCATTTTAAATAGCTGCATCATCTGAGGTCGGGGATTTAGTCCCAGAACCTACTAACCCAGGACCCTGGTGCACAGTAGATAACGAATATGTCTATTATTTCGTGAATGGAATGAGTGGCTGGGCCCGAATTTGTTTGATGCTTCTCCTACTGTGAGGTAGTCAAGGAATCTGTTTCCAATTTTTCAGACACATCGTCTTGTTTCTTCCCTGGACCCCCTTCCCTTTTTTCCCTATTTCATTCAATTTCTCCAACAAACCACTAAACTCTGCTCTTTGTGGGCCTCTCTGAAATCCCACAGGCTCTGTCCTTCTCGTGTCATAGATCAAGCAGGTGTGTGTCGAGCACAAGCCCCCGGGTCCCCTGAGGGAAGGCAAACAGTGCTGACAGCTGGGCTGCGGGAAGCGCGGGGCGCAGCAAGCTGGGCCTCCACGCGCTTCAGGGTCCCTGTGCTCCGTCAACACCGCTGTCACCATCAAGTACGCTCGGTCTTGAACTAGTGGCCCAAAACCTGCCAGCTATTTCATCTCGGTGCTTATGATTTTCACGTGAACTTAAACATTCAAACATCAGGAGCATGAAACATAAACACTCAGCCGGCTACGGCATTTTAATGAGGTTCAACCGGGTTCAGTACGTTCCATTACTTACAGTTGTGTAAAAGCTTTGTGACCCAGATCACTTCCTTAGGTCTGGCCCATTACAGTCAAGACAAACTTTGTGTTTTCTGAGCACTTTAAAGGTTGGAGGGAATTATTCTGGGCAGATGGTGAACACAGAGCCACCCCACCCCCACCCCACCAAGGGGCTCTGATTAGCTGAGCCAGCGGTTTAATGGAGCCGCTCAAAAACTCCAAAGGAGGAAAAGGCTAAGGTAAGGGATAAACCATGGTCAGAGACCACCACTCACTCGCCCTGAAAATGCTGCCACACCCCTTTGCCTTGTGCCCGCGCTCTTCCAAACAGCCCCCTCTGCAGCCCCTTTGATGCTTCTCATGGAACAAGGAAAGAGTTACTCGGATCCCCTGTGACGGGTGTGGCACAGAGGTCTAGAAAGACAAGGTGAGGGGCGCCTGGGTGGCTCAGAGGGTTAAGCCTCTGCCTTCGGCTCAGGTCATGGTCCCAGGGTCCTGGGATCGAGACCCGAATGGGGCTCTCTGCTCCGCAGGGAGCCTGCTTCCCCCTCTCTCTCTCTGCCTGCCTCTCTGCCTACTTGTGATCTCTCTCTCGCTCGCTCTCTGTCAAATAAATAAATAAATAAAAATCTTAAAAAAAAGAAAGAAAGACAAGGTGACTTGCCCCAGACTGCAAGGCAAAGAAGTAGCTGTCCAAAGTTCCTTCCACCAAACAGACTTGGGTACTGACTAAGCCGTTGTAGTAAAGAGGCTTCACGATACGCCAGCGCAGGGAGAGGCCATTAGCTGGCTCTGCCATGTCCGCACAAGGTTGTCCTGGATTTGCTCCCCAGTCACTGAGCAGCACTTGTGGCCAGGCTCTCCCTGAGAGACCCCAGGCCCACAGCAGCGCCGGGGGACCTGGTTACAATCCAGCCCGTAACGGGGCTCAGTGCAAAGGAAAAATGAGTGGAAACTGGGAAAAATCTCACCCATGGGGAGCTTGCAGATTTAGAAACAACAAAGCTGGACACAAACAGGACATGCCGCTACATGCCGCTGACCAGAGAACCAAGAAGGAAACCAGCCGATGAGTGAATAGCATGGACCCACGTCCCAGGCAAGGGTTTCCCTTCCAAGGGACCAGGGTGACTGGTCTTCAAGCTTGGCCTCCTGCCCACGCTCTGGTTCCCACTATCCGCCCCTGGGCACTGACTTGCCCCGCCCAGACAACTCACCACCCAGCCCCAGAGTCTGCCAGACTTACCTTTCTCCTTTGTTCTGCTAACCTAGCTCAGATATCTTATCCAGAGTTCCCTGAATCTCCTGACCCAAAATTAGTCACTTTTATCTCTATAACCCCAAAGCACTTTTTTACATGCAGATTAAATTACTTATACATTGTATGTATTATGATCGGTGGGGCATAAATGCATCAGCCTACCGAGAATAAGAATTTCACCAAATCTTGCACACCCAGGGCTTAACACAGTACCTGGGAAATAATGAGGGTTAAATGAATGAATGACTTAAAAAGGCAGAATTGTATCTTACTTTTATCACCATACATCCGGTGCATAATACATGCACCTGCCTGGCATATAGGAGGTGTTCAATAAATGGAGCTTGCTGGACTTAACTTGAACTTAACTAAAGAGGAGTACCTTCAGGTGCAGCAAAGACATGCCCCAGAAGCCATAACTCACCTGGAGCCAACCCCATCCTATTACACCGACAGAATTTTTTTTAAGATTTTATTTAATTATTTATTTGTTTGGGAGAGAGCAAGAGTGAGAGAGGACAGCTATGGGGGAGCAGCGGAGGGAGACGGAGAAGCAGGCTCCTCCCCGAGCAGGGAACTGATCCCAGGGCCCTGGGGGCATGACCTGAGCCAAAGGCAGACACCCCCCCCCACCACAATGGGATTTTCAGAGTCTATAGATCCTGTAAGACCAGCTTGGTCTGCCCGCCAGATACGAGGCTTGCAGTGCATTTGGCAAAGATTGTCTGCCGCTGGGGCGACCATCCTGCACTTCGGGCTGCCATTCCTTTTTTCTCTGCATACTCCCTCCAGTCGCGGGTCTGTGACTCGGGTCCTCACTGTCCATCCCCCAGCAGAGACTCGGCCTCTCAGCGGGGCCCTACTGGATCCCGTTGTGCTCAATGACTCTCCCGTGCTGAGCACAGGCTCGCAGCGAAGGTAGTGCAGTGAGCTCTTCAGATAAGGTCCCTGCCCACATGACTCCTAACGCCCAGCAGGGGACCACACTCCGCTGCATGACTCCAAAGTGACCTGCTCGGGCATTCCTTTCACCTTGAGAGTAGCATCTTCCTTCAGGAAGGGCCCATCACACTCAGCATATCTTCTCTCCTGAACTGGTGTTCAGAGAAAGTGAGTGGGAGTCCTCCATCTGGGTCCCAGACCTGCCCCCTGCCAGCCATGGGCATGTCATTTATTCTCTCCAGACTTGTCCCTCACCTGTAAAATGAGGTCCGTAACAACACCTGTTCTGCCTGCCTGTCAGGGTTAGATGAGAGCGAAGAAGGTATGCAAAGGGCTGAATGTGCTGTAAAGGAATAAATCTTGCTTAGTACCGGTATAGTGAATATAACTACTCCTGCGTAACCCTTCCTCCTAATTTTCCCTTGGATCGTCAGTGCTGCCGACATTCTCCCAGTCCCCAAGCCTAAAGATGGCTATTGTTCCTGTCTTCCCATACTTTTTTCTCTCCTTCATTGGCCACCCAAGCACCTTTTCCCCATGGGCAGCACATTCTGTGTGACACACATTTCCAGGCTCAGAAACCTCCATCCTTCTGTCTATGGTGATTGGCTCAGAGATGGGCACATGACCTCAGCCGGCTAACTGGAGTCCTTCTGGGATTTTCTCACTAAAGCTATGAACAAAACTTGTCCCTTTCTGCTGACAGAATATGATTCTGGGGCTCTAGCAACCACGGATGCCTCCATGTGGTATCAAGAGAAGGAGATAAAGAAATTCTATCCTGGATCAAGCTATTCCTAAAGCCAGATTTCCCCAGACTTCCCAGGCACCCAAATAAAGAGAAATTCTCTTTTAAGCTACATTGAGTTGGGTTTCTATCGCTCAGAAATGGAAGACTCCTGATTAGTTCAAGACCCAAAACTTGGGTGATATGTTCTTTGTCCTTTAAGCCCCAACATTTAATCTATTGGAGCTTTTGCACACAAAGTCCCTTCCACTGCATGTTTCTGCCACTGTCATAGCCAGATTCCCTTTGTCTCATACCTGGAGGCATCCTGGTGGAGAGAGCTATAGGATTAGAGCCAGACTGAGCTGGAACGAATCCAGCTCCATTATGTACTCATTGGTCATGTGATCTCGGGCTTCTCTAGCCCTCAGTATCTTCATCTGAAAAGTGGGACAAATAATCCTTATTTGGCTGAGTGAAAACATGTCTTTGAGGGTCTAACAGAGGCTCAGTAAGAGGTAGCTAGCATTCCTATAATAATAAAGTGGCCTCTTAGCTCTGTCTTAAGGAGAAGGTAATACACTTGTCCTATTTTTAGTTGGGACCCTAATTAACTTTTCTCAACTCAAACATAAAAAAATGACAGTAGCCCAGTCTGAGAAAAGGTAGCCCAGGCAGCTGTAGATAGAACAAGAGGGGATGTAACTGCTGGAGGAACTATGCTCAGGCAGGGGTGGTCCCAGCACCAACCAGTGAGAGGGATCCTGGGTCACAAAGTCCCAGCCATCGCAGCAGCCATTCAGAGGCGAGTGCCCCCGGAGAAGCCCAGCCAGGGCAGGGCAGGGCCAGGATCAAAGACAGGTCCTCAGAAGTGAAGAAGGTCTCTGCCAGGTAAGGTTGGGGGTGGTCGGTGCTGAGGAACTTAGTTAGCATTCAGGATTGACTCTGAGTGGAGAGTTTGTAGGCTTCTTGCAAAATACCAACCTCACAGCCCCCTCTCTCCTCTTCTTGACCGCTGATCTGGCTTATTGTTCCTGAAGAAAGAGAAGAGGACTAGGATAGGAGCCCGGGACCTGGATTCCAGCCTTATTTGCAGTTGATGAGCTCCATGGCCTTGGGAAAGAGGCCTTCCCTCTCTGGCCCTTGGTGCCCTCCCTGTCAAGGGGGAAAGAAAAGGATGGCAGATGTCCCTCAGGTCCCCGTGAGAGCTGAGTCCAGACCACCCTCCAGCCCTATGGGGTTAATCAGATATGGCACCTACGACCCCCCCGCCACTACACTAAAGCCTTTTTTTCCCAAGGGGCCCAAGACAGGTCATGCGGAGGGGGCAGCTTCCCAGGTTCTGCAGATGTGTATCCTAAGAGAAATTATGGGGTGGGCAGCCCTGGGGACTCTCTCCCCACTGGACAGTGCCGCCTCTGTGACACCTCCACATGGAGAAAGGTGAACCAGGAGCTGGGGGGTGAGCCTCTCTATTTAACAGCTTTCCATTTGTTTACCAAAAAAATATTGTTCCATCATAAAAATTCCCAAAATAGTTCCTTCCCTGGCCAGACTGACTGGCGGGCGCCCAGCTTGGGAGGCCAGCCTCACTAGAGACATGCTCTCAGGGAGGTGAAAATAGCTGGGAAGGCTGGGGGCTGCTACTTGAGGACCACCAGCCCCACACATCCTGTGGGGTGGGACACAGAGGCTTAGAGACACAGAATCATCTCCCTGGGAGGCTCTGGGCAGTGACAGGCTTTTCCCCAGAGGCTCAGCAAGTTTCTTTTTAGCTAAGAAGAGCATCTTCTGCTCATGGAGAATGGTGGGGGGACAGATGGTGGTGGGACAGATGCTTTATACCCTGCCAGAACGTTCTCTCCCTCACTGTTCTGGCTAGCAACCTTCTCATCCACTGTTCTCAACTTGAATGGCAGTTCTTAAGAGAGCCCTCCCTTAAAGCCCTCTCCCCAAAATGACCCAGATTAGGGCCGAGGCTACATGGTCTCACAGGATTCTTCTTGTTCCCTTTGGAGCACTTACCATGGTTTGTCCTTGCAAATACAAGTTTCAGTCTTTCCCATAGCCTGGAAGCTTCTTGGGCAGAGAACATCGGTACCCTGCCATAGGAGGTGCTCAGTAAGTATCATTCCCATTAACAGACTATTTCCATAACTTGCTTGAAGCCCAGAAAGGCCAAACAACTTGTCCAACATCATGCAGCTCACAAATATCAGAAGTGGAATTTGAACCCTGGTTTATCTGACTCCAAAACCCACGTCTTAACCCCACTGGCCTGCTCCACATGCTCAACGGGGCTGGACAAGTCGCTGAACAAGAAGGCACTGCCATAATGATGTCATCTCTTATCACCTTATTTCTGCCTCCATGGGAGGAGAGAAGGAATCTGAATAAGCTATCTCCTCAAGAAGATGCCAGCTTATCCCAGGTGCCCCACATCTCACAGATGCTCAACAAGTATGTGTTGGGTGTTAGGTGTTGGGTGAAAGTTCCCTCTGCCTGGGACCCCAACACGTCTCAGTGGCAGACCAGTCTTGTGGATGCCTATTTCTGTTTGGGGATGAGGGAGCGAAGGACGAGAGTACAGAGAAAGGATTTGGTTCCATCCCTCCAACCTCTCACTCCTCCTGCCCTCCACCCCAACCTAACCAGAGCAGGACCCCAGTTAGGAAAGTGACCTGTGGTTAGGAGTCATCCTCACAGAAGACCTTTGTTACAGCAGCCCAGAGCTTCCAAGTTGGGCTTCGGAGCAAATGTAGGCAGGCACCCTCATCGCCCTCCTGAAAAGCCCTGCTTTTTATAGCTGGACCTACTCCATTCCTACCAATCTTAGGTGAAGTGGGAATAAATTCACATTGACTTTAATACACTGAATTTAATTAATTAAGTAAGTCCACCTTAAAATAAAAGGTTAATTTTGTTGATCGACAAGATGCAATCTAGACGACTATAATGGCTTATCTTACAAACCCAGCTGTAGGATGAGCCCTCACGGTGCATCCTGGGAAGAGAAAGAGAGAGAGAGAGCAATTTGAAGAGTGAAGACGTTTCCTGAGGCCCTGTTCCCGTCAGTGAAGGTGGGCTCCCCAGGGTGAGGAACAGGATGGGAGAGATTTCCTCCATGGCCGGTTTCAGCTTTCACCAAGCTTAGCACCACTCGGAACCTTTTGTGGATTCTGGAGAACAAACACGTGCATCTTTTCACACATCTTGGTCCCTAAAGGCAAGGCCATTAGTGTGTGATGCACAAAGCTATGTATATCCTGTCTTACTAGGGGAGTTATCTTCTGCGGCAATTTTCCTGGACATGACTCTCCTCTTTACGTACTGACTTGAGAAGCTTCTCCCACTTAGCATCCAACCAGATCGTCACTTACATCTATTGGAGGGAAATTGGACCTTAGATCCAAGCAAGAGAAAAACAACCCCCTGGAAACCCACTGCTGTGCATTTCGGATGGTCTCTTCTTTTTTCTTTTTTCTAAAGATTTATTTATTTGAGAGAGAGCATTGCCTGTGCGTGGTAATGAGGAAAGGGGCAGAAGGAGAGAATCTTTAAGCAGACTCCCCACTGAATGTGGAGCCCAACGGGGCAGTGGGGGGGCTCCATCTCGCAACCCTTGAGATCATGACTGGAGCTGAAACCAGAAGCCCAACACTCAACCGACTGAGCCACCCAAGAGCCCATGAGGAGGCTTTTCTTAAGGCAAGTGTGTACAAATGAGTATTTATTGTATCTACAGCTCATAAAGAAAAACTATAAAGAAGACGGTCTTTTGAAATTTACAAGTTGTGATTTTTTTTCAAAGTCTTTTTTTTCCCTAAGATTTTATTCATTTGAGAGAGAGAGAGAGCACAAGCAGGGGAGCAGGGGGAGGGGGAGAAGCAGGCTCCCTGCCAAGCAGGGAGCCCAGGGCAGGACTTGATCCCAAGACCCCAAGATTATGATCTGAGCCAAAGGCAAATGCCTAACAGACTGAGCCACCAGGCACCCTTTAAAGTCTTTTCTTTAAGAACACAGTGACCTCGATTCTTTCCTTTTCAAACTCCCCTCCATACTCAGGGCCAACTTTCTGCACTGTTAATATTTGTACCAGAAAAATCTCCTTGACACCTTCTACTCAAAGCAGGTGAGAGCCAGAATCACTCTCCATGGAAAAGAGGCCAAAAGAATGAGGACCAATCTTTTCCTTCTCCCCAGTTTGGCCTCTGGTTGGTCCTGTAGGGAAGCAAGCCCAAGAAGACTGAATCACTTCCCCAAATGACACCTGTGTTCTGCCCACCCCCAGGACGCTGTGCTGTACCCAATACTTGTACCACCTGCGAACACGTAGACTCCTTACCATTCTTTCCTGTGACCAGATGACACAGGGAGAAATGGAAGGGATACTTCAACTAAGAAAGATACAGTTGACCCTCAAACAACATAGATGTTCAGAGTGACCATTCCCTACACAGTGGAAAATCATTGTATAACTTTGGTATAAACTTTTTTTTTTTGTATAAACTTAATTACTGAGAGCCAACTGTTGACTGGACACCTTACCAGTAACATGAACAGCTGATCTACACATATTTTGTATGTTACACATATTATATACTGTATCCTTACAATAAAGGAAGCTGGCAAAAGGAAAATGTTATTATGAAAATAATAAGGGGGGTGCCTGGGTGGCTCAGTTGTTAAGCGTCTGCCTTTGGCTCAGATCATGATCCCAGGGTCCTAGGATAGAGCCCCGCATCAGGCTCCTGCTCAGTGGGAAGCCTGCTTCTCTCTCTCCCATCCCCCTGCTTGCGTTCTCTCTCTGGCTGTGTCTCTCTCTATCAAATAAATAAAAATCTTTAAAAAAGAAAATCATAAGGAAGAGAAAACACATTTATAGTAATGTACTGTATTTATCTGGAAAAAAAAACCCAAAACACATGTATGTGAGCCTGTGTTGTTCAAGGGCCAACTGTATTTAGAAGATAAACATCCTTCCTTGCTCCCATTCAAACCATTTCTAGCTTCAGCTTAGTTCTTTTCCCAATTGACAGGAGAGATAACTTGAAGAGCAACAGGTTCAGTGTTGAGTGCTAACCAGGAAAAAAAAAATAGTTCAAGACCCAATGTACTTTTTAAGGGTCTGGTCCCACTTGGCTTTGCTTTCCTCACTACTTGGTGGCTGCAAATCTAGTCCAAGATTGGCCGAGGATTTGCAAAGTAAGTGGTTTTGATTAAGTATTTGGACTTTGATCTTTGAATGGAATTAACCTTAAAAAGAAAACAGTGCTGCTTAGATGAAAGCCGTCACCAGTCTCTTGCTCCCGAAGTGCAGGGGCACTTCTATACTATGGCCAAATGACTACTAAGGAATTTGATAATTACCTTTCCAGTTAGAATGGCACATATTCACTGCTCAGATTCAAGAATTTGTTTAAAAATGCAACTATAAATAGTGCAGGTACTTCCAGAGTTTCTAACATCAGTCTTGCAAATTTCCTGTATTCATGAATAGCCTGTTGTTCGAGCCACCCAACCACAGTCACCAAATGGACCGTGTGAGCTAGCGCTCCTTTGCCGCCTTCGTATTTAGTTAACCACCTTGTTCCCAAAATAGTTTAAGATGAGTTTTTTAAAATGCATGCACTGTAATGAAGGCAAAACAATAGATAAACAAGGAAATTAAGGAAAAGAAGGAAACAAGGGAAAAAAGATAAAGATGCAGTGAGATTTTTAATACTGCAGGTTGTGATGGTCTCGGTACTCGCTCAAGATCACTTCAAATTTTAAGATAAGCAATAAAAAAGGAGACAGGGTCCATTATATGATTTCGAGAATCCAAAAAATAAAATCCGATTATTTAGGAGAAAAACAACTCTTCCTAGAACAAAGACCCAAGAGAAATGTTTTCCTTATAAAGAATACAGCATTCTCACCATAAATGCGACAAGGAGCTCCACAATTTTGTCTCTTAAAACTTCCCTTCATGTAGGTCAATGGCTTTTTTTTTTATTTTTATTTATTTATTTGACAGGCAGAGATCACAAGTAAGCAGAGGAGATAGGCAGAGAGAGAGGAGGAAGCAGGCTCCCCACCGAGCAGAGAGCCCGATGTGGGGCTCGATCCCAGGACCCCGGGATCATAACCTGAGCTGAAGGCAGAGGCTTTAACCCATTGAGTCACCCAGGTGCCTCGGTCAATGGCTTCTTAAGAAACCTGAATTTGTTAAAAGCCTTTCCACTGGAGACCAAAAGCACGTGGTTCAGATCCACAGCTGGTGTGACTTATGGGTAGACTTAGAGAACGAAAACCATCGATTGACTTTATGACCTGCAGGCCACCCCCATCAAACCTTACTTCTCTAACCCAAGCATTGGCAAGCACTGTGAGTTTGTGGTTGCTTTCTCCCCGACCAGCACTTGTGATGTCAGTTAAACATCATTCTGTTTGCTCTACTTTGAGCCAAGCCAGGGGTAGGGACAATGTTGCTGGCTGACAGCGTGGGGAACAGATCACACCTCATCCCACTATCCCTTTTCTTCTCTTACTGGGAAGACCTGAAATGCCAGTTTCTCCCCCTTTTATTTCTGTGTCATTCAAAGTCTCTTTGGGCCCATCTCAGGAGAGCATCTCATAGTGTTGCCTTTAGACAAGTGGAGCTATGCCCCACTCAAAATCTTCTAAGTTCCCCTCTCTTGCCCCAGACCCTGTATCTTCCCTTTGGGATGCTCTCCACCCCCTCTATCCAGCCCCTCTCCTATCCTCTCCCCACTCCCCAAATGTATGGGGGTGATTAGATGTCCCAAAGGACTCCAGCCTTCACGTCTACAGAGCTGTTCTGGGGTTCCGCCTGGGTTCACATCTCAGGAATGCATCAGAGGATGCGGATCCCTCCTACTGGCTAGCAGGATATTTCTTTCACAGGACTGCATGGGATTGGGCTGCCAGAGTGGGGTGAACATGCTGATTTGGGGTGACTCACATCAGATACCAGGAGAGTTCGGGGCTCTGGGCTGCCCCGACCCTTGGGCTTGAGCCATGTGAGTGAGTTGTGCAGTAGCTCTCTCCTGCTCCCCTTCCCCCCAAAAAAGTCAGTGCCAGGGGATCCACACACATGGGGTCTTCCCCACTCACATACACAGGCAGTTCATTTGCCCACTTTCTTCTGACTCTACCTAGTGATCTCAAGAGGGGAAATATTTCCCTCTTTCTCTCTTCCTTTACTTTATTCCATTTGTCAGCAAAGCCCTAATCACATCTAATTAACTTAAAGAGTGGGGGCTAACAATGCCTTAGAGAAGGAAGAGAAGGCCATAGTCTGGTAGTCAAATTAACCATACTAAGAAACAAGGACCATCACACCCTAGGCCCTCAGAATATCTAAGAGTCCCATCTAGAATTCCCAAAGTCTTCATTTGCTCCATGCCTAATAAAACTGCTCACCCCTACCACCAGCATTCATGATAATTAAAAAGGAATTCTTATTTGGTTTTATAGTTTTTCTATTTAAGCACTGATGGTGAAAAGGCAGTGTTTCAGACTTACATTAATTCCAAATGGGCAGCATTTCAACTATATATGAAGTTAAATAAGTTTCAAGGATTAACTAAACCACATAACCATATATAATGTTGTTTTTAATGAGAAAATGTATTCCCAGTTCCCATAACCACTTTATAATTGAACTTCTGGTATAGAAAGTTGGGCACTTTCTACACAGGATTGCCCACATATGCAGAAAGCAAGACTTGGGAACAGTGACCACCACTGGCAACGAATAAATGCCTGAGCATCTAAAGATGGACAGATTCTTCCAAAAATGGGCACTTCTAAAAGAAACGAGTTCTTCCAGAAATCCCCTCCAGATACCGATGCAACAAAAATTATTATGACAAAAATCCCTTTATAGTATGCACACATATGCCCAGACACATCCACACAGATGGACATGCATACCTCCCCAAGATTTCCAAGATGTGGGAGTTGAAACAGGTGTTAGAGCCCTGTTCAGTACATCAGGTTCAAGTTCTGTTGTATTGATGTTTCTATGGGGTCGTCATGTCGCTCCAGGGAAGTGATACAGGCAATGGGGAAAGTCGTGTTCTTTTCTTTTTTCAGGCTCCGGGAAATATTTAAACCTCTTAGCCAAAAAATACTGCTTGTAATTTTGATCATGAAAATGCAGGCATGTATGACGTTAAATTACTATTGATGGGTTACGTATAAGATGGGGATATAAGAGCAGTGAATTAAGTGACAGGCATTCCCAATTCCAGACCAGCTCTTTCACTGACTGTGACCAAGTTTAGGTGGGTCACACGTACCCTCTCTGAAACACAGTCTGCTGCTCTGGGAAAGGGCCAGGGGGAGGCCAGATTCAGGTCAAGGGGTTCTCCATGCTGAACGCCCAGGAGTTTGCCTCTGAACCAGCCCCGGGGTCACTTTAAGCTGTCATTGTATCCGCTCGGGCCCTGGAGCACCATCCCAAGGCTGGGAACCTCTGACCAGTTTCTTAGGCAAGAAGGGAACCCTTGCCGCTTAGGCAAGGGTCTGGACCCTCTCACCTCACTCCTTCTTCTCCAGACATCTGATGGCCTCCTGTGTACACAAACCCACAGAGTTTCGTGCTGCCAGGGATGAACAGAGGGCTGTTCCTACCCTGGAACTATGAGGGAACAGCTGATGGTATCATAACAAAAGGCAGAAAACCGGGGAAGCTGGTCCCCACCGCACAGCAAATTCACAGCGTGATGTCCACCCGGTGGCAGAAGGAGCTGAAGGTGTTGGTTCTTCCTCTGCTCACCTGCCAGCTCTGTGCTTCTGGAGACCCAGATGGCGAGCCCCGGCGGCGAGGGAGCGAGGCTGGGGATGGATTTTTCCTCCAGCTTTCCACCCTCTCGGAGCAGCTGGCACTGGGTGGCTGCGGTGTTGGCCACACAGTCAGAGAAAGGCCCTCCTGAGTACTGGTGCTCGTGGAACCTAAATGCAGCCTCCGGGATTAAACAGGAAGAGAGGGGAGCTGTGTGAGGTGGTATGGATGGGGGGGGGGTTCCTCTGCATGGCGAGTTACGTTTTCACAACACTAGTAAGTTATGGACATGTGTCTGCCGCACACCAGGCCACTCCAGGCCACGCTAAGAATACAGAACTAGGCCTGCCTTAGAGGCTGAAGAAAGGCCTCAGCCCAGGATTACAAAGCCCCGGAAGACTACGGTTTTGTCTGTCTTACCCACTGCTGTGGGCACAGCTTCACATCCAAGGAGTTTTCCACAAATATTTGTTGTATGTTCGTTAATTCACCAAAAAGCAAGTAGCCTTTGCGTGAGAGGAAGTTTATTTTAAAGAGTGAATGGGGAGGAACAGGCCACAGAAACGGAGACTACTATCGTCAGAATCGAAGAGGAAGGGGCGCCTGGGTGGCTCAGTGGGTTAAAGCCGCTGCCTTTGGCTCAGGTCATGATCCCGGGGTCCTGGGATCGAGTCCCGCATCGGGCTCTCTGCTCAGCGGGGAGCCTGCTTCCTCCTCTCTCTCTCTGCCTGCTTGTGATCTCTCTCTGTCAAATAAATAAATAAAATCTTAAAAAAAAAAAAAAAAAGGAATCGAGGAGGAAGTGGAAAGAGGACGACTTTGTGTGGCAGGTCAACGTTGCCTTCCCAGAACCGTTAACATTCATCCCGGAAATCTTGTGAGCCGCACTAGGCTGCCGTTGGCCCCCGAAGTCCTAAATACATTCTATCGTAGTGGGCTGGGGGTAAGCTATCAGTTCTTGGGGTGTGATGTAGGGGAATTTCCCGTTTTCTGAAAAGGCCCAGCCTAGGAAAGGAGCCCTCACGAGCTGAGGGATGGCCAGTTCACTCCAGTTCCCCTTGGGGTGACTTCTGGCCAGGCCAAAGCTCTCATTCCCCCTGAGCCCAAGGCAGTGGAGGGCAGCAGCAAGAATCCAGGAGAAGAAAAGGCCAAAAAACTTCCCTTTATCCATCTCCAGCTCTCCACCCACACCCCAATGTCCTGAGATCACCCTCCCCGGGATCAATAAAGGGGGCAGGGGCAGAAGTCCCCTCGCCCTCCACGCCGCTGCCCCACTCATTCACGGATGGTTTTCTCCTCTTTGGTTTGTTGCTAATTTCTGGAAAGAAGGTTCTGGGAGCTGTGACTGTCCTGTGCCCTTCAAGACTTTCACACCAGGAGAGGCGTGAAGGTGCTGGGATCAGATCGTGCCGTTCACAGCAGCCAGGGAGGAATCCCACCAAACTCCCAGACTTGTGAATTTCACAGCCTGTGATGCCTGCTCGGTCCAGCCTTAGGGTTTCTTACACCTAGGTCCTGCTAGGAGGGTGCAGGGAGGGGTATGAGGGGACATATCTACTTGACTATCTCCTGAAATTGGTTCTGGGGCCCAGTGTGGGCAAACCACAAGGCTTTGAGGATTCAGTGAGATAATCCATGGGCAGAACTTAGCACGGCGCTTGGGAAACAGGCATGCATTCAACAAATATTTATTAGCAGCTGCTGGGTGCCAAGTACTGTTCTAGGCACTAGGGATACAACGGATCAAAATAAAATCCTGTTCCTCTGGCGCTTCCGTTCCATTAAGCGGGGCAGATAATACATAAAACAATACATAGCATGTACCATGGGGAAAAAATAAAGCAGGTGAGGGGATGAGGGGCTTCCATGTAGGCTGGAGTATCAGGGAAGGCCTCCGTGAAGGAGACCACCAAGCAATCATCACCAGCACACCCAGAGGTAAGGGGGATGAGTCTAGAGTGGGACCCTCTCCAGAATTGGTAGCTGTGCCATATCCCAGAGTGGGAGGAAATGGGGAGGGGAGGAGGCGGTGGGTTAGCATTACCTGTCCCTCTCCAGAAAGAGGGTTTGGTAGAGTTTGAAGGAACTTTCCAAAAGCTCTCCCCTCACCAGCTGTAAAGGTGTCATTGATTGCCCTAAAGTGCTACCCTTTAAAGATTGTTTCCAGATGCCTTAAGCCAACATAGCAATCCCTTCTGTGTTGGGAGAGGAGGCGGTTCCTCCCCCAATAACCAGTATCACCAGGTGCTGCCTCAGGTTCCCCCAGGATGATCAGTCTTTAGAAGTCTCAAAGCCAAACCATTTGGATCAAGTTCTTGACCTGGCACTTACCTGACATGTGTCCTTGAGTGGGAAAATTACTTCATCACTGTGAGCCTATGATCTCTTCTGCAGTGTGGAGATTAAGAATAGTGCCTCCCCTGCAGAGTATCCGTGGAGATGATGAAATATGATGATCTAGGAAAGTCCTTGGCACAGAGCCTGGCACACATCATGGCCTCAAAATGTTTGCTACAGATGCCAGGCCTCGCCCTGCCTCTCACTGTGGACTAGACCTTGATCTTTTGACCTCACTGGTGCCAAGGTGCCCACAGCTGTGAGGTGTGAGGTTTTCCAGCTCCTACACAAGAAGCTGAGATCCAAAGACCACTAATAGTACCTCCTAGTCCTAGAGGAACAGGAAAACAGATCAGGGACCCAGACGGAGACCTTTACCCTTCTGGAAAGGCACTGACCCTCAAGATTGGCTGGTTTGGCCACAAAGATTCTATTCATGTTATTTTCCAGAGGAGTTCCCCAACTTCCCCTGGAGAACCTGGAATTGTTTAAGCCCCATTTAATGGGTGAAGAAACTGAGGCTTAGATCAAATGTGCCCGAACCCACACGGCTAGTGCACCATGAAACAGCTGCTTTGTGTTACATACATGATCGGAGGAGCTGAAACATGTAAGTCATGGGGCCTCCAGGACCTGAGCGGATTCTCTGTACCCAAGGAGGTCACATTAGCAGTTGTAGCCAATGTAGCTGCGTCCTGGCCCCTTTCTGCTCACAGGAACCTAACGCTACCCATCCTTTGTCCTTCTCTCGACCCTACCTGAGATACAAAAAGCAACTCCCTGTTCCCTGTCTCCTGGTGCAAAGCTCTCCCAGGGATGCCTGGGGGGTCTCCCCCAACCAGCTCAGCTGCCAGGCAAAGCGAGGTCACTCAGCTCTATGGCTGGTTTCTCCTCTTAGTTCCTTCCTGCTTCCACTCCCACACCATGAGCTTCCTTGTAGTTCGTCTCAGTGCATGGAGAAGTAAGGCCCTTTCCGGCTCTCTTCAGCATATGAAGGATAATCTCATTAGAATCTTCTTCCAGGGGCGCCTGGGTGGCTCAGTGGGTTAAAGCCTCTGCTTTGGCTCAGGTCATGATCCCAGGGTCCTGGGATCCAGCCCCGCATCGGGCTCTCTGCTCAGCAGGGAGCCTGCTTCCTCCTCTCTCTCTGCCTGCCTCTCTGCCTACTTGTGATCTCTCTCTGTCGAATCAATAAATAAAATCTCTTAAAAAAAAAAAAAGAATCTTCTTCCACCCTTGGCTTGTGAGTCTCCACAGGCATCTCCTTCCCTTCTGACCACACATTTACCAGCTCCTCCTGCCGTCTGTTGACTCTGGAAAGTCACAGCAATTCCATCCAGGACCCCATACTGCTCTCCCATCGCAAGTTCTTTCTCGGACCAATCACTCCTCCCCTGATTCAGGGAGTGCTTCGGCAAGGAGAGATTCTAACCAAATCTCGGGCCTCTTCTCAACGCCCCACTGAGCTAACTTGGATATATATCCCTGTCACCGCAAAGTCTTCATGCTTCGAAGGGGTCCCAAAACCTCCCTGAAGGACCAGCTCTCTCTCCCAGCCCCCTACGTCTGCAGGCGTGTCTGTCTGCTTTCAGTTCATGGGAGGAGAATCACAGCCAGGGCTCTCTCCTCACTGGTGATAGTGGCCTTCACTCTCCCTCTCCCCAGTTTCAAATGAGTTTTGTTTTTTTTTAATGAGTTATTTCTGTAATAGGGCAGCAAATGACTGCTCTGTAGCAATCCACAATCTCGGGCTTCACACGGTATCGGTATACTTCTCACTCTCATTCTGGACCCGTGAGAAACCAAGGGTGATGAACTCCGTTCCACACAGCAGTCCGGGGCCCCAAGTCCCTTCACCCCAGGGGCTCCATCACGTTCTAGGTCCTCGCAGTCCCCCGCTGCCTCCTCAGCCTCCAGCGGGCAAATGAAAGACAAGAGGGAGAGTGATGGCTCATAGGGAACGCTGTAGGGGCCAAGCCTCGAGGTGGTATATGGCTCTCTCATCCACATTCCACAGGTCAAACTCACCCATGTTCCCACTTACCTGCAAGAGGGACTGGAAATGTAGTCTAGTGTAGCTATGTGCCCGGGAGGAATGAAAGCGGGGTTGGGGAAGACCCAGAGATAATCTGAAACTAAGGGCTCTCAGCCTACAGTGCTCAGTCTAACTCCCCACTAAGTCCCATATCCCGAAGAATTTCAGCCTTCTGTCCCACCACACAGCCCAACCTTAGCTGTTCCACTTGCTCCTGAGTATCTGCTTGATGACACTGACCCCTCCACAACCCCTAGCCTGCACTCATTCAACAAACATTTACTGAGCTCCTAGTGTGTGCTAGTCACCGTGGTCTACGCAGAGACCCTTAACCACCTCAAGCGCAAACTACCGTGACTGGTGCTGAACACATCTCCTGGGATTCCCTCCTTCCGATGCCCGCTGCTCATGGTCTCCACTTGATTTAATCTTAGTGGAAAAACAAAGTCATGCCAGTCATGGATTCAGGAAACTCTTTTATCACTGTTCATGGACTATAAAATTCAATTTGGTCCAATAAACGTTTTAGCATTGGCTGTGTACCAGATTCCGGGACCACCCCAGTGAGCAAGCTGGGTCCTTTCCCTCGAGGACCTGGCTTCCCATCCCTAAGAGGCAATAGACAAATTAGGGGCAAGGAAATGAAAGAGGCCCCATCTTTTGACCAAGGGAAACTGACATCCATGGTTCCCGCCTACCCAGTGTCCATTCCCCTCTACTCTGGCAACAGCCGTCCGCTCTTCCATTGAGGGATCTCTCAGTGTGGGATCCTGTGAGAGCAGACTCTGGGGGAGCAGATTCCAGGGTAAGTGCTTTTCTTTGGAGGTGATCTCAGGGAACACCTGAGGGAAGTAGGAAAGTAGGGAAGTAGGAAAATGAGGTGGGAAAGGGAAAGAACTCAATAAAGAGCGCACTAGCATTCGAGTGACTGCTTTGGGCAACAGGAACATAATCCCACTGGGGAACTCTGAGAAACATCAGAGAACAAGAACCTCAGAGTTTTCCCGCCCAAGAGAAAAGAGGGCTGAAGTGTGTATGCGTCAACTCCATCGGTCATTGATGGAGGACTGCTCGTAGGAACTGGTCATTCCCTGGCTCCACTGGCTGGTCTTGAATGTGTGGAGGTGGGCTCTGGTGGTCGCAGAAAGCCCTCAGGCAAAGAGAAGCAGATGTTAGCTGGAAATCAGACCAATGTCCACTAACACAGGAAGGGCCGAGGGAATAAGGATGAGGTACCAACAGCTGCTACAGCGGCCATCCTTCCCTGGGGTCCTGGGCCCTCTCGGGCCACCTCACTGGTCAGTGAGAGACCCCATATTCCCCTGGTCAGAATTCTAGTTCATTTGGGCGTAGGGAGTGGTTGCTCATGACCCAGGAGAGCCAATCAACAAGACTTAGCCCTGAGAATTCTGAGAATCCCACTAGAAACATTGAGCAAGAGATGGCTGAACCGAGATGATGTAAGCCTGGAGTTGCCAGAAACGGCCACATGGAGAACGCCTGCTGGAAAGTGAAACCAACAAGATGAACCCAGAGCTGAGTCCCAATGACAGCTGAGCACCTGAATCTAGCTGTGTCTCAAACTCATGCCTTGGGCTTTTTAAGGGGATGAAACAATAAACCACCTTTCTCTTAAGTTCACGGGTAGTGGATTTCTCACTGGAAACGAAAGTAGTCCTGATGAATACACAGGGCAATCAAGATTCTCCAAAGCATGATCCCAGTTCAAGTTTCTCTATCTCCCACAATTCTTCTCCCCACCCCTGCACTGCTTCTAGGCTCGTAACTGACCATTTCCTCCAATGGGCTGTGTTGACATACATACACCACACTCACTCCGAGCAATGTTCCCCTCATCCCCACACCCCAGACTGTTTGTCTAAATCCTACCCCATTGTCCAAGGCACAGTTCCTGTCCTGCCCTCTCCAAAAAGCCATCCTGACCACCCAAACCACAGCTCTCCTCTGAGCAATTTGACTGCCATTGCGGTAATGTTTCATTTGGTGCTTTTCATCACCTAGCTACTTCCATAAGGTTGACGTGAGTCTATGTTTGCCCGGCTCCCCATGAAGACCAGCAGCCATGCGTCTGACCCTTTGTTTCTTC
Organism: Mellivora capensis; assembly: GCA_004024625.1. Classification (NCBI taxonomy): domain Eukaryota; kingdom Metazoa; phylum Chordata; class Mammalia; order Carnivora; family Mustelidae; genus Mellivora; species Mellivora capensis. The sequence goes on along the minus strand of PISX010004829.1, from coordinate 43,025 downwards.
CAGAATGTCCACAATGGACTAGTATTGTAGTGTGCAAAATAATGCCCTGGTGACTCAAATCTCTTTTTGGAAGGATCTTTAAAAATAAATGAATGGTGAGAACAGTTGGTTTTGTGAAGAATCTAGAACACAAGCATTTTTTAATTCTCCATTTTGCCTAAGACCAACTGAGCATACTTCTACCAAGGGAGGCCCATGAGAGGTTCCATCACTTCACCCACACCGTGGGGGACTTTCTTCACATTGTCTTTTCCTGAGTAGCCCAGGCCACAGCTCATAGACCCCTTGCAGCCAGTCTCCATCATTCCTTCCTTCTTGAAAGTCTTGACATGATCTCTTCATGTTGTCGGGATATTCACATTGATTGTGTGTGTCTGCGTGTGTGCACGCGGGTGTGCCTGTGTGTAGACATTTCCCAGCTTCCCTTGCTGCTGGGTACAGACACGTGGCTTTGAGTTTGGCACTTTGCTGTACACCCTTGAGATCTTGATTCGGAACGGGAGGGATGCAGGCACGTATTTTGCGGGTCCAGCAGGTGGCAGGAAAAGCGGGTTTGCCAGGTCGGAGGCGGCAAGGACAGCAAGTCCGACCAACCCAATCCAGCAGCGTGACTCTGAGAGGTGTCTGTAGAGGCTCGGCCTGGAGCCTGCCCCCCTCCAGCTCTTATTAGCATTCTGCCAGCTTCCCAACGTCCTTGTCCTCGGCTAAATCCCTTCCTGCTTAAGGGCAGCCGCAGTGAACTCTGTTGTCTGCAACTGTGCACTCGAACCAAGGCAGCCCCTCATGGCTCTCCCCACCGGCCGTGTATGAATCGAAGTTACGTGGCCTCATCTGGCTGGCAGCCAGCTTCGGTTCTTCCAGAGGTCAAAATCCCCGGAGCTTCTGGATTTATCTGCTATTTCACTCTTGGAAAGAAGGGAAGGGGGTGAGCAGCAAAACCAGATGGCCCTGGAAAGTCTGCCCAGGTTCCTGGCATTCCGGAGGTTTTTCCTAGTCTGATCGGGGATTCTCCTGTTCACCCAAAAGGTGACTTCTAGCGGGCTGGAAGGTTTAACTAAATAAATGTAAGATCACTTTGTGTCTCCTATAGATTTTTATGACCCTGGAGATTCAAGAGTTTAAAAAAAAAAAAAAAGGGACAAAACCCTGCCTCTCTCCCCCAGTGTGAGGCTATCTCCCTCTACGGACCTAGTTCCTCTGGTTCAGATTCCTCTTGTTGGCTTCTGACTCAGCTAATTTCCCCCTTCTTTGGTACTCTTCAAGACCTTTCTCAGCTCTCTCACCCCTGCTCCTGCAAGGCTGCCTAAATCATATTTTCCCCCTGGAGTGCCTGCTAACATCCTAATAAAACTCGACCATGTCTGTGAGGTCCAGGAGTCCGGGGCTGGGGTTGGGCTGGTCTTCATCCTTCCTAGATGCCTTTTCTCTCCTGTCTGACCCGGAATCCTAAGGAAAACCTTTCCTCCCCCTGCTTCACACTCTCTACTCCAACTGACTCCAGACAAGGCCAAGAATTCCCCAAATCAGCAAGATGGGTTGCCTGTCCATTCTTTTTTTTTTTTTTTTTAAGATTTTATTTATTTGACAGACAGAAATCACAAGTAGGCAGAGAGACAGGCAGAGAGAGAGGAGGAAGCAGGCTCCTTGCTGAGCAGAGAGCCCGATGCCGGGCTCGAGCCCAGGACCCCGGGATCATGACCTGAGCTGAAGGCAGAGGCTTTAACCCACTGAGCCATCCAGGCGCTCCCTGCCTGTCCATTCTTTATGGCCCCTTTGAGGGGTGCTGCTTGGGGTGAGGGTAAGCGGCCATGGGGATTCCTCAATTCTTCTAGTGCAGAACCATGTGCAGACATGGGGCCACCAAAGATGCTCCCCCGAAATTCTCGCCATCACTCTCCTAGACATTCATTCCCTAACATGCATTCCTCGGAGAAACTGTTCTGGACTGAAACCCGAGAAGAGGGCAAGCTGGGGATGGCTTGCCAGGTCTGCCACAGACAGGCTTCTGTCCACAACTCCTGGCCAACAAGGGGAAACAAGGTCTCAGGAGGCCTCCCGCTCTCTGGTCATGTGACCTCCCTTGGCTTCATTACAAGGACGTGCTGTTCCTCTTGGAGCGATGGTTCTATTGGGGAAGTGACTGTGTCATATCTGGGACAGGAAAAAAAGCTATTTCAAGTCCTGAAGTAATCACTCACTCAGGGCAGCCTTTTCAGGAACTGCCTGCACAGTAGAGAAAGACCAGTCCTGAGGCAGGGCAATCAAAAGCCAATGTTACTATGGCAAAGGCAGACCACCCGGAAGGGAGGAGAGGGGCCAAGATTGCCTTCACCACTCCTTCACTGAGGCACATTTCCGGACAGCCATGAAGTGATGACTAGAGGAGTCAGTACATGTGACTGCCAAAGCAAGATGCAGAGGCCTCTTCACCCTTGTGGGTACAGGGAGGAACGGGAACTTCCTCACGTTTACAGTGTCTTTGGGTTTCAAAAGCACATGGAGCAACAGGATGGTACCTGAGGGCTGGGAAGGTCTCTCCTGGACTGGGTAGCATCCCCCATGGGCAAGAAGAGATTTAAGAAGCCTCACTGGTATATTTCCTTCAGAAATCCTGGGATTTAGACCCAAACCTTATCATTTCCTCACCACGAGGATAGAAGGAGGGAAACACGGGTTACCTTCAGGAAGTTCATGGACCCATCCATAATGACCAGTCAGTGGAAATGAGAAGAAGGAAAGCCTTTATTCCTGGAAAGATGATCTGTGTTTTCAGTATCATGTATCTGAGTGAACACTGTAGGTATTCAACACATATTTTTTGGATGAATGGGTTCGTGTTTATATGTGGAATTTTTATGATATTCCAAATTCTCAATTTTTCTCAAGAACAGAGACCACATATCTGTTTGAGTATCAGGGTGGTAGAAAGATTCTGAGTCTAGATTTCACTTCACAACCATCAATTAATCAATTGTGTTAATTTGCTTTATTTGCGTGATAAATAAAAAAGAGAAGCAGTGAAAGGGAGAAGGGTGATTTACTACAAGTCTATAGAGCTCTGGGTTTACCTCCAAGAAGCTCTGGCCTCACCCAGGCCATGTCTACATTACCAGGCAAAATCAAAGATAAATAACATTGCTCTCAGGAATTCTAGGACAGCTGCTATTTTGAGCATCTAGGTTGGAGATGGTAGATATTTGGCACACTTGCTACTGTTTTATATTCTGTGCCCAAGACAGACATCACTAATCAATCATTATAATCCTACACCTAGAGTCCTTCTCAACATTGCACTTCAGGCAGCCACTACCAATCAACCAGAATTCACACAGGGAAAGAAATCAACTTGTCATTCTTGCTTTGTGATACTTTTATCACATGATGGTTTGTGATAGTTTTATATCTTAAATCTATCTGGAAATTCTCACAATACTCTTCATAATAACAGTGAACACTAAAATTACAGAATTATAGATCTGAAGGGGACCTTAGAGATCATCTAGCTTAATTCCAGATACAAGATGAGCTGGGAGCATCTTATAGCGTAAATTGGGACCCTGAAGTCCAGACAGGTTAAGCAACTTGCCCAAGCACAGAGCATTAGCTAATGCCATTAACAATCCCTTACATCTGTACAGGGCCTCAGAGATGAAACAATACTTTTACCTGAAACATCTCATGTGATCCTAATTTATTCATCCCATAAATAGTTATTGAATTCCTATTGAATTGAGGCTGGAGATTAGGAAATCAGCAGTTAGTAAAGAAAAAGAAAAAAAAAAGTTTGATTCTTTCTTTCCAATTAGGTAAGGGCTTTAAAGTAACCTCCTGACCTGGGACAGACAGACACCAATCTCAATTTTTTAGGTACTAGGGGGGATGGCAGTGAAGAAAGAACATGACACTAATTTAAAAAAAAGAAAAAAGGTAGTTCTGGAATTCACTAGATCCCTCAGGTGGCCAATTTTGCATGAGATCACTACTATGTGACATGCAGGGACTAATTCTGCATCAATCAATTCTTAATCCACTCGCCCCCCAGTTCAGAATGCACAGGTATGAAGAAATGTTCCCGGATCTACCTCTCTATTCAGGAAAGGGTGGTGAATTCTCCCACCCGTCTAAACAAGTTCCAAGGGGCTTTTTTCTGCAGACCTGTGACCTCTGGCCCTGTAGCCCACACAGAGTGGTGAGAGGAGCACAGACACGGGAATGCAGAGTCCCGGCCTGGATCCTATCTCCCACCCCTGTCCCTTCCCCTCCCCCAGCTTTATGGCTCTAACCAGCTAGTTCATCTGGAAAAAGTCCCGTTGCTTCTCTAGGCCTCAGTCTCCCCATCGATAAGGGAAATTGAGCCACAAGATCTCCAAGTCTCCTTCCTCCTGACATTTGATGATTCTGCCTATCCAAGGAAGAGATTCGCAGCCATACTTCACCTCCTCCTTTGACCAGACATTTTCACAACTGTCCCTGCAGCCCAGACCCACCAAGCAAACAGCAGCTCCAGTCGTCCAGTGAAGCCCGAAGTCCCCAAGTATAATCATGGGTCCAAATGATCATTTGAGGCAACCAGTTCCTCCTCCACATGTCGTGGTTTCTTCTCCCCTCGCATGAAATAATGAGATGATCAAAGGTGACACGTCATGTGGAAATGCTCTGAAAATATTAAAATCCACCCATCGAGAAGAGGGGGAAAAGAGAGCTGACTTAAGTAACTTTGAAAAATAGCGTTTCGACAGGAATCTGAAAAGCTAAAGACAAAAAGAACTATTCAAAAACACTGCATTCTCATTAAAAATTTCTTTCATAGCAATATGGATTAGCAATTCTGAAACCATGTGCAGAGTAAGGCTGAACAAATAAGTGTATATGTTGTAGACAATGGGAGCTCGGTTTGGCACTGTCAGAGAAGGGGGGGACGAGGAGGAAAGGCGGAAGACCAGGACAAATCCAGTAGTGTTGGGTTCGAGTTGGAGATACAGGCGTGAACTCATTTTATTTAAGGATGTCTAGAGGCAGGTGTAGAAATACAGATATATGCACACACATTGGTCACTCTACATATGGATGCTTCCAGCTGTGTCCACAGAGAAGGCAGAGAACCAGGACCCAGTAGCAAAGAGCACACCCAGCGCTCAGAACTTGGTTTCCAAAGACCATCTTCCAATAATGGAACCAGGGCTCCCTGGAGAAAGAAGTGATTTGAAGGCAGGGAAAAGACAGGTGAGCCTGCAGCCCTGTAGAGCGTCAGAAAGTAAGATAATGGAAAAAAAAAAAAAGGGGGAGCCCATGAAAAAGACACAGGAGCCAACCTGAGAGAGATCCCAATGACCAAAGCCAGAACGATTTGTGCAACAATTTGAAAAAGCATTGCATTATAATCCAAACAATGAAATAAATATCCCTGAGTCCATACTGACATAGATAAAGAAGTGAATAAATAAATTAATAAATTATGGAGATGAGACAGATCTTCTCTATAGAAGAATTCCCAATTATATACGTAGATTCTCCCTCCTTCGGGGAGTGGAGCTTCACTTCCCTCCCTTGCAGTAGGAGCTGGGCTTAGTGATTCACTTCCAATCAGTAGAGTCTAGAAAGGGGAAAATTTGCAATGGAGGAAACTGGCAGAGCCGCCTTACCCATGTGATCAAGGTTAACCTCACCACTTATTTAGTCATATTGATATCATGCACTTCCTGATATCGCGTGAAAAGCAAGGACACTTCACCTCTGTGGTGTTCTTTCAGAAAATCCATAGCTCTGGTCTAACCAGCAGAAAACTCCAGGCAAGCCTAAATTGAGGGACATCCGAGAAAATACCTGAAAATGTCAAGGTCGTGAAACACTAAGGAACAACAGAGAAACCTTCACAGATCACAGGAGACATGGTAGAGTACACTCTCCCGAAACAAAAAAAGGACATGAGTGCGAAAACTGGGGGAGTCGAAATAACATCTGTGGTTTGGTTAATGGTAGTACACCCATGTTAAGTTCTAGGTGAAGTGACCCAGGGAAATGCTCTCCGTAAGAGAGGATCACTACACCTGCATTTAGAGGTAGGGCTGGAATTCAAGACCACTAACTATAGTGGCCAGGGACCAAATAGGTCACCGTGGGAAACAAATTCAAGGAGGCGATCAGGGTAAAGGGAGAGTGGCCTGGCTGAGGGCTGATGCCCATGATGGTGGCCGGTGGAAAGCTCTCAGAGGCCTCCAGGGGCCGACTGATTTCTTAGGGACATTAACAGGCTTCCTGCAAGAAACCACTTCTGTTCCCTCACTCCGTTCTTACCTCTAGGCAAGTCATTCTCCGGGAAGCTGTTTCTCTGAAAGGGGCCTGGTTTGTGATCAGAATCTATTGTCAGGGAGAGAGAAAGTTCCTTCTCCCACGCGAATGCCAGGCAGGGGATAGTGCCAAATGGTCGGTCACAGGACCCTCATTTTCTGCAACAGTGACTGCTTTGTGTAAAGGGGGCAGGGAGCCAGGGCAACGGCTGGGGACACTGCCTGCCGCCCAGCCTTGCAGGGCCCCAAGCGTTTGGGGAATTTCAGACCGAAGCCAGGAGAAGAAAGAGAAGAAAGAGAACTTCCCCCACGTGATCCCCGCCATCTTCTGAGAGTCCTTGTCAGGGAAATAATGGTGAGACCCGGCTGGTTCCTGCTGGGCAGATGCCAAGGGACACCAGCAGCCTAAGAGCAGCAGCAGCAGTAGTGTTTAAAGTTAAGGGTCCTCTAGAAGGAGTTACCAGCTTTTCAGAGAGGGGTTAATGCATTAAATCGTTTAACTTAGGTAATTTGGTTTTGATAGAGATCTTGTTAAAGCTTGTTCCCCCTGCCTTATTCAACAGAGCGGGCAAATCATAAATTAACCTCTCCTGGGGAGTTGAAGGTCATTATGATGAACATCAGGATTGCCACGGGCTGAGACACAGAAGTGCATTCAGTGTTTGGGACATTCGCTGAATGGGGGGTGATCTCAGCAATGGCCCTGAAATGGGCTTTTCTGGAAGAATCCCTGACATCAGCTTGTTCTTGCTTCCGAAGAGTGCAGTGCCGTGTTCCCCCTTCTTTGCAAAGGCAAAACAGAACCTTGGCCCCAGAAGCTGTGTGACCATGGCTCAGTGGCTCAGAATCTTCGTCTGTAAAATCAGGAACAATGTCGTGAAATCGGATCGTGCATGCTTGGAACATGCATGAGATGCACTACATCAATGCTAAGGACGGTGCCCACCCAGCACGTAAGAAGAGCCCTCCCTGTTCTTTTTTACTGTTCCCCGCTGAAGACAAGTCCTCAGATCTGGTTTACTCGGCCTACGTCCTTTTGCAGTGTGCTCACCAACATCGTCGAGGTGATGGGAAACCACACCCCTGAGGCGGTCCCCTGGCTTCATGTGGCCACCAGCCATTGTGCCGATTCTAATCAATGCAGCTCACCTCCAGCCCCTGCCTTGTCTAGTAAGAAAGGGCAGAAAGAGATTTTCCTGGGCCAGGGCCTTCACTGGACCACAGGCCTCTTGCACTCCATCCCAGAAGGAAGCACTGGCCATTAAGGCAGACTGGCCATTAAGTAATTGGGGCTTCTGGTAGGGGAACAGAGTTGCTGGTCTTCTCTGGGTGCTTCCACCCCAGATTGGAGGAGGAGCTCTTAGCTGAGAGGGAACTAGGAAGCCGCCCCCCCCCCCCGCCCCCCCGGGAGCGGGAACAGGGCCCAGGACTTCATCAGGATCTGGGGATTCTGTAAGGGGAGTGGGGGAGGCTTGGAGTCGCTGGGAGCAATCGGGGTACCTGCTCCCCATCACCCATTCTGTCAAAGCCCTCGAGGAAGGCACTCTCGGGCTGAAGAGGGCCTTTCCACGGGCGATGTCACCCCCAGCATTTCCAGCTGGGAGGAAGTCGGGCAGGACCACACCCACCGCAGCCCAGCCCTGAGCCCTGGGCCAGCCCCTGCCCCGACCGGGGGGCTCCACACTCTCCTCCGCCACTTCCCCACGGTCATCCCCCTGCTGCTCCCGCCCCCTAGCCGGGGTTCAGGCGACCACAGCCAGGGAGGCGGCTCTCCACCGACTGCGGGGCGCCGGGGAGCGGTTTCTAACCAGACCCTGGGCACAGACGGGAGCCCTGCACAGACCCAAGACTGGGGACACTGGTGCCCCGCAGGCCCCCTCCCACGCGGGGACCAGCCCCTTCGTTTCTGAGGCCGGCCTTCTCCCTTGCTTTGGCTTTGGCGGTTGCCATCCCGCAGCCGCTGGCTCTGCCACCGGGGGGCTGAACGCTGCCCGCCCTCCCTGCGGAGCCCTTCAGTCTCGGGGCCCCAGCCCTCCTTCCTTATCAATACACACAAACCTGCATACCCGCCCCTACCCTCACTCCACCAACAGTGACTCACTGAAGTGGGGAGCAAACGGCCAGGCAGGTTTGGAGAAGCCCCACACCTGGAAGCCTGGAGGGGTCCGATGCAGTGCCCCTGATGGACACCTGGCATGCTGTGGGTATTCTGATTATTTTTATTCTCCTCTTTCTCTTTTTTTCTTTTTTTTTTTCTGGGTATCAGCTTCATTCCTCCCACATCCTGCTCTCTCTGGTCCCTGCTGCATCCCTTCTTCTGCCACTTTCTCTCCTTTGAGTGGTTGCCTCCTGCTGGCCAGGGACACCCAGGAGGGCTGAGAGGGCACCCTTGCTGCCCCCACCAACTTCTCCTGGCCTCAATTCCCTCTAGTTCCTTCGCCACCTGGCTTGTCCAGTGTGATCCTGTTAAGGAATTCTGGAACACCCAGAATTGCTACCTGAAATGCACTTCTGCATCGTTCTAGGATTTTCTGGCAAACACTGCCCCCAATGTTTCCAAAATGCCACCTTACGAATGAACGTTCATTTTGTTGGGTGTGGTCATGAGAAGGCGGTTATATTTTTAAGTCCACATCTATGAGAGATTTATTCTTTAAGTATTCAAAAGAGGAAATGCTGCAATGGGAGAGGAGCGGGCTGGTGGGAACATGGACAGGAGGGAAGGACCTCCAGCCGAAGTTTCCTGGGAGTCACTGATGGGCACATGGGGAGTTATTACACCCCACTGTCAACTTTCTCCATAACAGAAAGTTCAAAAATAGTGTTCTGGAGATCAAAAGTGAGAGAAATGAGTGAATAAACAAAGATTGGCCCAATGTAAATAATTACGGTGGCTGGGTGATGAATACATGTGGGTTTGTTGTATTATTTTCTCTGGTTTTATATATATATATGAAAACATTTATGTTTTAAAAAAAAGCTCAAAAAAATTTTAAAGATTTTATTTATTTATTTGACAGGGATCACAAGTAGGCAGAGAAGCAGGCAGAGAGATGGGGGGTGGGGGGAAGCAGGATCCCCGCTGAGCAGAGAGCCCAATGCGGGGTTTGATCCCAGGACCCTGAGATCATGACCTGAGGTGAAGGCAAACGCTTTAACCCACTGAGCCACCCAGGCGCCCCAAAAAGCTCAAAATTTTTAAAAGATGTTGTGTTAGGGGGACCCAGGTGGCTCTGTCGATTAAGCATCTGCCTTCGACTCAGGCTGTGATCCCAGGGTCCTCGGATCAAGCCCTGCATTGGGCTCCCCACTCAGAGGGAAGCCTGCTTCTTCCTCTCCCTCTGCCTGCAGGCTCCATCTGCTTGTGCGCTCTCTCTCTCTCTGTCAAATAAATAAATAAAATCTTCTTAAATAAATGATGTCACCTTATCATGGACTCTTCAACTGTGTAAATCCGCTCTCCTGCACGGAGCATGCACTGCCTACATGTTGGCGATGACCGTTTCCTCAAAGGCTCCAAGTGCAACTGCTGCCTCCTCTCTCAGACAAGCACACTGACAGGCTCTAGAAAATGCTCCAAGGACTTTCTTGACTGGGCAGTGCTGCTTTTCTATCTCCATGCCTTTGCACGTGCCAGTCCCTCCGTGAGAACCACCCCTCCCTGACCCACCCGCCCCTCACTCAGCCCTGGCCCCTCATCCATCAGACTTGCTCTGATGTTCCCAGGCTTTGTGCCCCCAGTGAACCATGTACATGCCTCTGTGTCATACATCCACCTTGAATGCCAGTATTTGTTATATGCCTGGCCCCCACCGTGTATTAGACTCTCAGCTGCTCAAGAGCAGAGATGATTTTTTATTCAACATCGCATCGTCATGACTTCAAGTACCATCTATATATTCATGACTCCCAAATTAATCTCACCAGCCCAACTCTCCTAAGCACCAGAGCCGTAGCTGTAGATCCCAGTGTCCCCGACCTTCTCCCCTTAGATGCTCTAGACCCCTAAAATTCAGTGAATCCTAAACTGAACAAGTTGTCTTTCCCCCAAACTTACCTCTCTTGCTACTCTTGGCAGGCGAACAGATCCACTCTCCATCCAGTTGCTAACCCCACACTTCTGAGCTTAGCCCTGCACCCCGCCTCTCCTTCACCCCCACTGTGGATTCCACATCCCACAGAGTTGTTGAATGTGCCCACCTCCACCTTCCTCACAGATCCTTCCTTACTTGAGGGCATCATCTCTCACTGGTCAATGCAAAAATCTTCCTAAATGTCCTCTACTCATGCTCCCTCCATCCAGTCTCCACAGGAAGCCTGATCTAAGATAATCTTTCCAAAATGCCAGTATAATTCTATAATGCCCTATTAAAAGTCTTCTGTCCTCCTTGAAGGACAAATTCCTCATCGTGCAACAGGGCTTGCAAGACCCTTAGTGACTGGTCTCAGCTTCTCTCTCTGCAATTTCCCTCCCCACCCCCGAGGTGGGCACCACCTGCCCCCACCCCCAATACACACACACAGAGTAGGTCCCACCCCTCAAAACAATGGGCAGTTTCCCGGGGGTTTCTCTGTGTGGCCCAGGCAGCCTCCTACAGCTAATACTACCCATGCTCTCCTATGCTTCCAGCTCTGCAGCAAGTCCATACAGCGACTGGTTCTGGCCAATGGGCTGAGAGCGGAAGTGATGCGCTCACTCCCAGGCGCTCTCCAATCCGACTTTGCTTGAATGAGAAATAAGCTTTCCTTGTGTTAAGCAACTTGGAATTGGTGAGGTTTCCTCGTCCTGCAGTATCATCTCCCGTAGCCTCTCCAGTTCTTTCCACATGCTCTGCCCTCTTGCCCATAAGGATTTTCCATACTGGCTCTCTACCACTCATCTCCACACCTGGCCAACTTCTATTTTTATATCAGGCTTAGCTTAACTGTCCCTTCCTCCTGGACTTCCAAGTCTCGGTATAGGACTCTAAGGACTCGCTTCCCACCCTAAGAAATGGCACATTGCACCGTATGTTATAACTGGACATTCATTTGCCTCTTGTTCCGCACCCCACAGAGGTCAGGGAAGCTAGAGCCCACATGTGTCTTGGCCACAGCTCTCTCCCCAGCACCTGACACAAGGCCTACATGCAGGATATTGAGCCAATAGTCACCCAGGAGGAAACTTCGTATGCATAGGACCTAGTCCATAGTTCAATAAATATATGTGAAATGAATGAATGAATGAATGACTTTGCAACTCCTAAAATCAAACAAACAAACAAACAACCAAAAGGGGTTCTAAAAAGCAGCCCAGTACTCAAACAGCCATGAGTTATGCAGCTGTGCTCCCAGAAGACTATAGATAGACAAATTAGCCCAGCCCCCCTCAGGGCTGCCTTACACTAAAAGTCAACTCCTTTATTTTAGTGGTTCTTTAGCCTCTCTTCTAGTAGTAAACTGTTGGAAATAACTGAGGGACGGGGAGGCTGAGAAGTTCCCCTTTTTAGTGACTTATACTCAGCTGGGGAGACTAAACACCAATGTTGAGAATCCACAGCCAGGTCCTTCCTCGGCTCCTCCCTCACTTGCTTGGGGTCTAACTTTCCCTCCCCCTTACCTACTGGGACCACAGAAGGACTTGCTCCAGGCTTTAACACAGAAGCTATGTAAATAAGGGGGGCATCTTGAGCTCTGGTGCCATTTAAGGCCACAGCTGTCCCGCAAAGCCACAGGCACTGAGTCAGGTGGCTGGGAGGGCCAAGAAGGGGGGTCAGAGGGGCCCCTCTCCTGAGCTGTCAGACGCCTGTGGTGGCACTCCGGCCCTTCAGCTCCTCCATTTGTCATTCTCAGCAGAGCCAAGAGCTCAGGTCTCTGGGGACCCAGACCAGCTGCTGCCATTTTTCCCAAGGGTTTCGGCTCAGTGTGGGTGAAACCTTGAGAAATCAGCAGGGAAAGAGCCATCAATCAGATGCAATTCAAGGCAGCAGAGATTTATTGGGCAGGCATATACCTGAGTCCCTGGAAAGAATACTAAAGAAGTCTACGTCCCAGATGGTGTCCTCAAGGGTCTGAGCCCCATGGAAAAAACAAAAACAGAGTGAAGCATGTGAGGGAAAGAAAACGAGAGGACAGTACAAGGCGGGGTATAATCAAGGGAAACATTACGCTGTCTGGTTACGCTTTACGAGGATCAAAAAGGCATTAGAGTCATGTGACCAGGAGAAAGAAAGGAGGACCTCGCTGTGCTATTGGATGCTGGATGCCTGCTCTACACCAAGCAGCACATACGTTAGCGCTTGGTCTTTACAAACCTCGTGAGATCGACTCCGAAAGTCTCAATAACTTGTCCAAGGTGACAGAGCTGGTGAATGGCAGAAGCAGGGCTCTAACTCACGTCTAATCTCAGAGCCTGTCCAGACACCCTCATATATAAGGGCTCATAAAGGGTATTGCTTATTATGACCAAGACCTTGAACTAACACCTTCACACATACTGTTTTTCATCACCGCGCTACCCTGGGGAAGGGAGGTATTACAACTCCCAATTGACCCTTGACAAAACTGAGGTTCAGAAAAATTAACGTGGGGGCGTCTGGGTGGCTCAGTAGGTTAAGCGTCTGCCTTTGGCTCCAGTCATGTTCCCAGGGTTCCCAGGGTCTTGGGATCAAGCCCCACATCGGGCTCTCTGCTCAGCGGGGAGCCTGCTTCTCCCTCTCTCTCTGCCTGCCTCTCTGCCTACTTGTGATCCCTCTCTCTCCCTCTGTGTCAAATGAATAAATGAAATCTTTAATAATAATAATAATAATAAAAATAAATAAAATAATAAAATTTAAAATAAAAATTTTTTTAAGTGAAAGAAAAGTTAATGTGCCACAGGGAAGGGGGAGAATTGGGAGACCCCCTAATTGCCATACTATTCAAGCTAATTCAGATTCAGAAAACCTGTGCATTTTCATTTTCTCCTGCTACTGATTTTTTTTTGAGCCACAAAGATTTTAGAGACACAAATGCCAGGCACATTTAGATACTGTAGGTTACCTGTTTTTCAAAGACCAGTTGATAAGCAGTCTTTTCACAGCTCAGCATTCCTCCCTCGGAAGTACGCACAGCCTCATGAAGACTCTCTATTGACCAAGGTCATATCCCCCCACCAGTTCCACATTAATATCGCCATGAAGTATCACGGGTGAGCTTTTTAATAGCAAGCTTTGTGCTTCTGTGCTTTTCCAGTTTCTTCACGTTTTCCAAGTGCCATCAACTTTTGTTAATCATTTCAAACACCCCTCTAAACTGACTAAATTGTATGATCTGGAGCAAGTAACAGCCACCCTGACCCTCAGTCTCCTCATCCATAAAATGGGATTCATGTGGAAAGAAGGATTAGCACTGTGCTAATTAGTCAGTTTCAGAGCCAGATTTCCTGCCTCCGGGACCAGAACCTGTTTTTACACCATTGTCAGTGAAAACTCTCATCTGAGTAGGCAGTAAGGCATCTCTTAAATCACTTTTTGAAAAACTTTTAAGCCTGGAAATGGGCACTTTGTTCATACAAAAATACAGAAACACATATTTGTCCATCTTACTGACAACCTTTGTAACTGTTGACAAGTAACATATCTCTCTGGGCCTGAAGCTTCTCATCTTTAAAACATGAGGAAGACAGCTTCTGCAGCATAGGACCATGCTGAGGACCAAATGAGACAGTGTATATAAAACACCAAACATCAGGCCTGGCATATGGTAGGCATTCAATAAATGATATTTATTAGCAGTGACAATATTTATTTATTGCCTACTGTTTTCCAAGCCTTATGCTGTGTATTAAAAAATAGTATTTATAGTAAGAATCTGACATCGTATGTGGAAAATACATGTATCTATGTAATATATACATATACACACAAATACACACACACATATGTATATGAATGATTGGAGTATACAGAAAATAGTCTAGAGTGACATAAACCAAAATATTAGCAATGATCATAGGAGGCTTTCATTTCCTTCTGCATCTTTATATATTTCCCCAATTTTTCTATAAAAACCATGGATGGATTACTTTTGTAACCAAAATAAAAAAAATCTTGGGCAAACCATTTAAAATGCGTTTCACTTTGGAATGAGAGGAACGCTTTATTTCAAAGAAGCAATAAAAGTTTAAAACCTTTTAAAAGGTGCACTAGCTTAGTAGCCCCCAGGGAGGGAAGAAGTGGCTTTTCCTACAAGAATGAGCAAGCCCAGCCAACCTCACAGGCGCTTGCTGTGACTGACACCTGGTTCTAGAACACGGACCTTGGGATTAGAAAGGGAGGACTTTTCCATGGCGACCGCCCATCTGGAGGTGCAAATCTCACTTTGGTCGTTCTGAGGCCAAGCCCCGCTAGGATTCAGAGAACTCCTGCCTCTCATCACGCCTTCACGGTGACATACACATCCTTCCCGAGTGGAGACCCCATACCGTGCAGGTGCAGCAGCAGGAGGCCGGCGGCAACTCTCCGCACCTGGCAAGGCAGATCCAGCTGCAAAGCAAGGACCCACCTGGGCCGGCTAGACGGCAGCATCCAGGGACAGAAGGGGTGGCATCTAGGGAGGGGAGCGGAGAGAAGAGGAAGTGGCAGAGCCAGACTTGGGGGAGGGGCGAGTGCTTCTGTTTCCCAAGGACTTTCCCATCCAGTCCTCACCATGGACGCAGAGGGTTGTTCGGAAGTCCATCTTGCAGAGGAGAGGGTCTCGGGAAGTTAAGATCCTCGCTCAAGTCCCAGGGCTGGTGTGAGGAGAGCAGCTACCCTGCGTGTGTGCGCTTGATTTCAGACAATCTCAAAGCAGATGTTGCAGGAGGAGTGAGGACCTTGGCAAATCGGAGAGCTGAGCGAAAACAGGGCCAGCCTTTCAGTTCCAGGGGCTGCGCCATGCCTGAGTGCCTGCCCATGGTGGCCGGGTCTTCTGTCTTGTGAAATGTCTCTGCTTCTGAATGTTGGAGTCATCTTCAAAGTAAAATCAAAGGAAGGCAACTGCGGGTTAGCCAGAACCCCCGCCCCACCCCCAGGCTGAGTGAGGCTAACCAACCTGAGCCCTCGGCCTCAGAGGTGGCCTGGGTCAGAGTCGGACTGCCCAGCCGTCCAGCAGTGTCTCTTGGGCACGCTGCCGGAAGTGTCATGGACTTCAGGCTCCCCTGGGGAAGAGCTGACACTTCCCATTGGGCTGGGGAGGTAACCCCAGAGAAATAAGAAAAGATACAGGTTTTCAGAGGACAGGTCCAAGAAGAACATGGCCTAGGTCCAAATTAGACAGGAGAGCTGAGTGCTCGACTGGTATGGAGTTCTCTCTGACCACAGACCCTTTATTCTGGTAAGCTGAGTCCGACAGCAGACACTGCTCTGGGGAGACTGTCCATCACTTATACCCGGCTAGACCCTGGGGATAAAGTCAGGAACAGAAGAAAAAATCCTGCTTGGTAGAGTTTACAGTGGAGAGAGAAGAGGCAGAAAATAACCAAGTGCACACACCCTCAGGGCGGGAAAGCCCAGGAAGAAAAGCTAAGCCGGTGAAGGAAGACAGGGCACCTGGACCGAAGGCCACACTGATCACAGAGGCCTCTCTGACAAGGTGAGATGTGGACAGAGACCCGACTTGACGGGCAAGCCCTGGGGATTTCTGGGGAAGAGCAGTTCAGGAACAGTAGGTGCAAAGGCCATGAGGCACGAGGACACATGACCCAGGAAAAGCCACGAATCAGTGTGCCCGGAGCGGAAAGGAGGGTCGGGGGAGATGAGATCAGAAGAGGTGAGCAGCGGGCGCCTGGGTGGCTCAGTGAGTTAAAGCCTCTGCCTTCGGCTCAGGTCATGATCTCAGGGTCCTGGGATTGAGCCCCACATCGGGCTCTCTTCTCAGTGGGGAGCCTGCTTCCCTTCCTCTCTCTCTGCCTACTTGTGATCTCTGTCTGTCAAATAAATAAATAAAATCTTTAAAGAAAAAAAAAGAAGAGGTGAGCAGAGGTGAGCAAGGAGGAGAAGGCTCCGTTATATAGGACCATGCTGGCCGTTGTCAGGACAGGTTCTAGGGATGAGACAGTAATGAGATCTGCCCTCGGGCTTCAAGGGGCTTACAGCTTGACCCTGGGACCGCTATATCCCACTCCCCTCCCCTTGTAAGTACTTGTCATCTCGAATTCTTCTCATGCCCACATTAGCCTCAGAGCCATTTGGCTGCAGGTGGACACGATTCGATTCTGTGGTCAGTCCGGGTGTGGGCACCCAGCAGGTGATCCAGACCTTGTGGAGCCCAACATCAGAGTCGGGCTCATGCCCCTTGCTGAGCAGGCCTTGATTCCCTGCTCTAGAACCCAGATAGCCTTCTATCTGGGTTCCCAGAAGCTGCCAGCCCCCAGAGGCTGTGGTGTGATAGGACCAGGCAAAGCTCCTCTGAAGAGACCACTAACACCGGCCCCTTGGCTAACAGTGATCTCTAATGGGCCCCAGGGGCCCCAGAGCAGGAACAGCAAGGATTTTCCCCCAGCTGCAGAATGTCCTTTTCTGGGTCTCGAAATTCACCCTATGGTGACACAGCCAGCTCTGGGCAGTGACTAACCCGGGTTTGAGGTGAGTCTTTCCATGATGGGGCAATGAAGCTTTGGAAAAAGCCCCCTGCTGCGGGGGTTTTCCTTCTCCTGTGTGCGGTTGGTTCATCCCGAAGTCACAGAAGTCCTACCTTCCTCTTCTCCATTTTCTGAAGCCCATACATACCCTGTTCCTGTGGGAAAGGGAGAAGGGCTGCTCCTACGAGCTCCAGAACCCAGCTCTTCATTGAGCTCCTCTGCCGCCCCCGAGCCCCTGCACGCCCCCTGCCTCCCAGGGGCTAGAGCCGCAAAGCCTGTCACCACAGCATATGCCCATCTCCCAGGAGTCCGGAGTCCCAGGGGTGGGGGACAGACAAGCTGACAGTCGCCATGCAACGGGGCATGTGTCCTGATAGAGACCAGCCCAGGGCCGTGGTCGGGAGAGGGGTGGCTGGAGACTGGGACAGATGAGCAAAGGCTGCCCAGAGCTGGTGGCAGAGGGTCTAGAATTAGACACAGAGTTGATGAGAAGCAGGGACAGGACCGATGAAATAGACAGATGGAAGAGCCTGTGTAAAGACATGAGTAAAGAAGGCGCGTTCAGGCTCCTGCGAGCGGATGTAGGTAGGGCGGACTACGTTCTCGTTTACATTTCCACACCCTGATGAGCTCAGGCAGGGCGATGGGATTTCCTTGAACACTGAAATGGGCGCAGAATACCCATTCATTTGCAGACAGAAACGCACCGTCCAAGAGCCAGTGTCCTCTTTCTCTACCCCTGCTATTATGGAAACACACGTCCAACCCAAAGCTTCTCCCAGCCCGGATCCCTGAGTGGCTATAATGAACAGAGCCCCCTGCTGGTCTGAATGGCCATGTCATGTGAGCGAGCCATGCCAGGAATGGCTCTTTGTTACCTCGGCACAACCTCACCTGTTCCTCACTGGTACTATTGCTCTGGCTCCAGGGGGCTCACACTGGGGCGGGGGTAGGGGGGTCAGGAGATGAGCCTGCACACTGCCAGCTAGATCCCCTATTACGCTTTCTCCAGCTCTCAGACAGCAGCATAGACTGGACGTGAGTGGATTAGAATCCTAGCTTTGTCATTTACTAGTTCTGAGAGTTTGAGAAGTGTAGTTAAATCCTTCGAGCCTAAGTTTATCCATCTATAAATTGAGAATAATGAAAATAATATTACCTACTTCCCAGAGCTGCTGTTTTTCCTTAGTAAATCAGCGCTGGATCTTCCCTCTCCCGGGGTAGGACCCTTTCACAGCCTGGTCCCAGGCACAAGTGGACTTATTCAGAATGCAAATTCCGCTGCCCCACCCCAGACCAGCTGAGTCTGAATCTCTTCCTGTGAGGCCCAGAAATCTGGGCTTTCAGTAAGCACTCCATGGCGTGTTTTTGCACATTAGAGTTTAGGAACCCCTGCCCTTAAAGTTTTGATAGACAGTCAAAATCTCTGCCTGGAGGAGGGATCATTGGTTGGAGGCTTGGTCTGAAGCCAAGAACCTTCAGCCTACTGCTGGGCAGGTGCTCACAGTGCCTTAGACAAAAGCCAAAGGCTTAAAAGCTCTGTATTACTTCGAGGTCCGGTAACCCTACTCGAGGCCTCTCAGTGTGTACAGCTCCAGCATTAATCAGCCCTCCGCAGCTAGCCTCGGTTGGTGCTGAGCTTTCCAGGAGGAGGAATTCTCCAAGGGAGAAGCTTCAGCAACGCCCCTCTCCAGATCCCCTGCCCACCCCAGCCTGGCCTGGGAAGGCCTACCTCCTAGGGATGTGGTACCAGTCCCTTTTCCTTCAGGATGAGGCTGATTCTTAAGAGAATCAGGTAAGATTGAGACCAGGAAGAGGGCTTCAAAACTAGACCCTGGTTAGGGGCACCTGGGTGGCTCAGTGGGTTAAAGCCTCTGCCTTCAGCTCAGGTCATGATCCCAGGGTCCTGGGATCGAGCCCCACATCTGGCTCTCTGCTCAGCAGGAAGCCTGCTTCCCCCTCTCTCTGCCTGCCTTTCTGCCTACTTGTGATCTCTATCAAATAAATAAATAAAATCTTTAAAAAAAAAAAACAAAATACTAGACCCTGGTTAAGTAGGCTTCTAAGTGCACAGAGCTACTCAAAGGCTGCCGAGGAGAGAGATGCTTGAAGCTCCCTGTGGTAGTGCCCAGACCAGGCCCAGCTGCCCTCCTTGTCAGCAGCTTGCTCCCAACACACACCATCGTCATATGGCTCCCTGCTCCCTTCCTAAACTTTGCTCCAAATCACACATATCCTCAAGAACACACCTAGGGCTGCCTGCCCATGGAATCAGGTGTTAACTTCTTGCTCTGGCTTCAGACCCTTCCAAGTCATATGGCCTCCATGTCTTTCCAGTCCTTTCTCCCATGACTTTCCCAACCTACTAAGTTCTCTTTTCCCTCCCCTGCCACTGCAACCCACCTGGGAGAGGGGTTCAGACAGACCACCTGTAGCAGATGTTGCCGGTGCCCACTCAGCCCTCCTTTCCCCAGGCTGGCACATCCATTCCCTGACATCAGGTACAAAAGCCTGGCCCTCTTGCCTCAAGGAAGGTCAGACCTGCATACCGTCCATGGGACCAGCCTGGGGTTATACCTCAGATGAACCTCATCTTTGTCTGAGCTCTTCCCTTCTCACATCCTGTTTTTCTCACTTCCCTCACAGACTTTGTCTCCAGGCGGAATCCCCCTCACAAACCACTTGGCGCAAGAATTTATGTCTTGGGCTTTGCTTCCAGGAGGCCTGGGCTACAACTCCCATGTCATTTGCGAAGTTACCTGGAGGCAATGGTAGCTTCTGGCTCTACCTGCTGGCAGCCTCTACCAGAGGCCACAGAACAGAAGGGCTCACAGACCAAACGAAGCTGCTTGAATCACGGCCTTTACTTCATCAAGTTGGAACACTCACTGGAAAGAAGCAAGGCAAAGAGACGGGACAGGCGAACACTCGTGGGATCGGGGCCAGCGGGTAGAAGGATCCTGCTTCCTGAATCCCGGGTCATGCCACATTCTCTGTCTTGTTCTCTCCCCGCTAGTGTGGCTGCAGAGGTCAGCCATGAGGGCAAGCCGAGGGGAACAGCTGGAGGGGGAACCTGAAGGAAACGTACAAACTGCCTCTACTGGGAAGACTGGGGCCCAGTACGCATGTTCACACTGCAGCCCCCCAAGAATCTGCTGAGCAGCTTGGGTTTTATCTGTGTTTCTTGAGGCGTCACCTCTGAGTGGCCAACTTAGGAGTGATGTCGCTTCTGTGTAGAGAAGACGCGATCCATGCCTTATAAATATTTAAGGTTTACTTGGTCTTCTCACTCCTTGTCTATAAGTAACGTTCTCATCTGATCTATATTCAACCCATGTATGTTCTATTTATTCTGTGTCTTAAAAATCTCGTAAGCTACTTGCTTCTATACTTACTATCTCTCATTTTCCAGAGCAAAATGGAATATTCATAAATAACATAGCAAACCAGACAGCTCCCTTTTCCTGAGTTGCCATCTCCTACCCCCTGGTCCCCAGAGCTTTGTGTCACCCGAATATAAAACCACATTCTTCAGTAACAGGACTAGAACTCGACTCAGGGTTTGGGCACTGGTCTGTCTGGTTCTAAATCCGTTGTGCCAGGTAATGTGTTGTTTGGCAACATGGCTTCTCTCTCTCTCTCTCTCTCTCTCTCTCACACACACACACACACACACACACATACCGTGCTTGCCCGTAGTGGGCCCTTGAATGATGCTGTGGGGTTCAGCTGAGTCCATTAGCAATCAGTTTGCTTTCCATGTCACCATTAGTTTGGCTTAAAAAGCCAGAGGACAGAAACAAGCTCCCCGCTCCAGCAAAGCTATAAGCAGGGTATGTGCTCAATCCTGGTTTTCATTTGGCAGAATCAGCCTGTGAATACCAGTGTCCCGACTGCTCTCCAGATTCGAGAAAGCAAACTCCCAGCCCCATGCGACTATAAAACCAGGAGCCTCCATCCCTTTCCAACTGGTCCACTCATCGCAGCCCTAAAAGCTGAGCTTTTATATGTGAAAAGTGCTTGTCAGATTCCCAGAATAGCCATGGCAGGAAATTGAATAACAAGGTAAAACTATAACCCTGTCCTACACCCTTAATATTGGAGGGGAGAGAGTGGTACAGTCCATTAAGAAATAAAAATCTTACTGTTGGCCAGTCAAGCTCATATACAGAGCTCTGCTTGAGGTTCAAGTCACCCCTTCCGATCCAGACTGAGGACGAGGATATGAGAAGGGCTCCCCCACTCCACTGAACAACACGTCAGCCCCACAAAAAGTTTGGGCTCTTCATTCTAGCCATTCTGTGCTGCCCTGCAGGGTCGCCCTTTCCAAGTTAGTCCCCTTTACACGCTTTCACTTCTTTTCTCTATCACTTAGGATGCTTTATAAATCCTTACCTTTGGGTATATATAAATCCTTACCTTTGGGTAAGGATGAGGGCGAGGGTAACAGCTAACATTGATTGAGTCATGGGTTGGGTTCCTGAGAAGAAACTCAGAGACCAGCAGGCACAAATGTGCTGTTTGGATCAACATCTGCAGGAAGGGAGGAGAAAGAAGCAGAATTGGGCAGAGGGAGAAGCTGAGCTGAGATGGAAGCCCAACAAAGACCTCCATCACCCCCAGGGAGAGTTCCAGAACCAGTGTGACCTTTCAGAAAGGTCCTGAGTTGAGTTGATCAGTCATGGGATGTAGACTGTTCCCAGAAAGAGGCCCTGCCCTTGGGGTAACATGGTCATCTTCCCCTGGGGCAAATACTTGTAAAGCACTCCCCGTGGCTAGGGGAAATAAGTCCTCCATTCCCAAATTGTGGGCTGGGTGGCCTATCAGAGACCCTGCACCCAGCACATACCTCATCCCCAGTCTTGTTCCATGCTCTTCATGTTCTCTCCTTTAATCCTCACAACAAACCTATGAGGTAGGCACTAGAATGATATCCTTTTTGTGTGCAGAAACTGATGCACAGAGAGTTTTAATAACTTCCCTGGTGTCACACAGCCACAGAGTGGTGGAGTCAGGATTTAAATCCAGGCAGACTGGCTCTGATGATCATCTGCCCACCATTCCTCCCATGCTAAGAAAAGAAAAGCCAACAAAAACTGGACAGGGATTTTTTGTTTTTGCCCCAAACATGTAGAACAATGTCTAGCATATAATAAGCACTCAAAATATTTTGAATGAATGAATTGGTTCACAAAGGGGAAAATTCAATGATGTGTGTTTCAAGAGCAACTGGGAGTCTGGCTCCACTTCTCTGCTCTGTTTCCTTCCATGTGTTGGCTTCATCCTCAGGATGGCTTCCCTGAACGTCACGAGACGGACCCAGGGCTACCCGTATCTGTCTATAGGACAGGAGAGAACTTCACTTCCATATCCATCAGAAGACTCAAGGGTCACACTTCATACTTCCCATTCTGAACTGATCACAGAGGTAGAAGGATTGAGATAATCCCGATTGTTAGGACAGTCAGGAACACCCTTGACATCTCACCCAAATCCAGAAGGCAAATATAAGTGCTGGTAGGAGGTGGAGAGAAGAGGAATGGCTTTGAGTAGATAATCCGTGAGCAACCACTGACCCTTCATCTCATGGACCCCCAAGCCCTCAAACTCTTTGCTCTCCTCCCCAGGGTCTAGCTTCACCTTCCCCTCATCCCGTGCCTAAATGTCCCTTGTCTACCACCATTCTGCAGCTCAGGGTTTGGGGACATGGGCTACCCTCAGATCCTGTGGGAGAAGGGGAACAAGAAGAAAGCAGTCCACTGAGAGTGGGGTCTAGACTTGGGATGTTTAAGACAATTCTTTACACAATTAGATTAACCACTCTGTAGAGCCTCAGATAAGCCCCTGTGGCCACACTATGTAAAATATGCCATTCTCTCTCCTCTTTCCATACCCTATTTTCTTCATAGCCCTTATCTCTGTCTAGACTTCTATTGTGTTTGTATTTATTCAGTTGTGTGATGTCTTTTTTCTCCACTGGAATAGATGCTTCACAAAAGAAACTACTTTATCTCATTCATCCCTGAGTTTTTGTCACCTAAAACAGGTGCTCAGTAGACATTGGATGGATGGATGGATAGATGGATGGATGAATGGATAACCACTGTCTTTGTGTTGCTATAGTAACAGACTCGGTCTCCTCCTCCACCTTGAGTGGCATTACCAAAGACCTTTTTCTGTTATCCTCAACTTCGAAGTGACAGTCACCAGGAAGGCAGTTAAAGAAAGACAAGAGACAGAAAGCCATCCTATCTCAAATAAATCACAGTCTGTCCTCGTACACCAGAGAACATCTGACCCATAGATACTGGTCATCTCTAGGTAGTCCAGTCTAGGTAGTTTTAGAGGAAACAAATCAATGAAACCATTTTGCCTGTACAGATTTCACAGGTGTGAAATGTAATAAGATTTTGATAACAATCTTTTTCAAATCTTAATAATCATTAAATTGATAGAAATCACACACGTCCTACAAGGCCAGCAATGGCTGGCTCACCACGGCTAATGTTTAATTGGAGGGTGCTGACTGTCTCAGCCGACATGTGTTCACATGGTCCACAGGCTCTTCACCCACAGAATAAGGAGGATAATTCTATCATCTTCCACATGGTGATCTGGGGGCACCAGTTAGGGGCGCCTGGGGGGCTCAGTGGGTTAAGCGTCTGCCTTCAGCTCAGGTCATGATCTCAGGGTCCTGGGATGGAGCTCTGTGTCAGGCTCTCTGCTCAGCAAGGAGCCTGCTTCTCCCTCTCCTCCCTACACCTGCTAGCTCTTGCTATCTCTGTCTCTCTCTCTCTCTCTCAAATAAAATCTTAAAAAACAAAGAGAGAAAGGAAAAAAAAAAAAAAAAGAAGAAAGAACACAGACTTTGAAGCCGATCTCCCAGGATTCCAATCCCAGCTCTACCTTTTACTACTGGGTGGTCTAGAGCCAGTTGACTGATCCTACTTTGCCTCCACTTCCTTATTCATAAACTGAGGATACTGTTAGTAGTTACTGCACAGGACTGTTGCAAGGATGATTGAGTTATTGCATGGAAAGCACTGAGAGGACTACTTGGCTCGGAGCGAGCACCAATCAGGTGTTGGCTGTTGGGATGTCTGGTCTTCAGTGCTGAAGAAATCAGTCATCAGGCAAGTCTCCTTCACTTCCACAACCCATTCATATACATGTAATATACATATAGCACACATAACACATCCACAATGCATACAACATACAAAAGAGAGAATAAAACATACAAGACACACAACAAAACACACACACACACACACACATATACATAACACAGACAAACACTTTCATAAAGTTGGTTTCATCCAACTTTAGAGCCAGATCCCTGCTAAGACACATTCATGGTACTCGTCACTCTTCCCCACCGTATGTCGATGGGATGTCATGCAATGTCAATGATAAAGCAATTTACCAACTGCTCATTCAAATTGCTCCCAGAGCAAAATAGTCATTGCCAATTGTGTTTCAGAAGCTTCTCAGCAATAGTGTCTTCTCCAGTGTAGTGTGGTGCCCTGGTGTACAGCTCTGGAGTCAGACATGAGTTTAAATCCTGACGTTACCACTTACCAACTGTGTGACTGGGGAGAGCTGTTACAGTGCTCTGGCTGTAACGTTATTCTCATTTTATGGATGAGGAAACAAAGAACCAGAAAGAACAAACTGCTAAACATGACCCTCATGGGGTTATCCACAAAGATTTACTTTGTATGGTCATCATAAGAAATTAAAAGATGGGATACGTATCTAGACAAGCGCTTGGCACATGCTGAGAGACGCTAACACAAAGTGTTGGGCAAGTGGTGGTCGTGATAATGAATTTCTTTGAGTATTTCTTCAAGTGGGGGGGTGGGGAGCTGCTTTGGCTACATTGTTAACTGTTAATGAAACCGATGCTGACTTGAGTTCCACCAGCGCATTTGGGTTCCAGATCCCATAAACTTTGACCCAGCGTCATGTTGTAACTGTACCATTTCCCTTCGTGAAATCTGAGAGGTGATGTTTTGACACTGTTTCATTTCGTTTCATTTCCTCCTGATGGGTGGGCTTGACTTGTTTCTCAATTTAGGCAAAGCAAAAGGAAGAAGTATTTTAAATGGCTGTGAGAGGCCATGTCCGTCCTACCTTCTGGTCCCGGAGAAGGAGCCCCAAGTTCTCATCTCCTCTCCTCTACTACAGTATTTGGGCTTTCTCCAGTTCCTGCAATTGCTAAATATCATCCTTTCCTTCGTTTCATACCCCACCCCTTTCAACTTGCCCCCAGTGTTTGGGTGCCTTAACAAGGAGTTTCGAAATAATATCTTAATCATATTTCATGTTCTTTTTTTTAAGATTTTATTTATTTATACGACAGAGAGAGAGATCACAAGTAGGCAGAGAGGCAGGCAGAGGGAGAGGGGGAAGCAGGCTCCCCACTGAGCAGAGAACCCGATGCGGGGCTTGATCCCAGGACGCTGAGACCATGATCGGAGCCGAAGGCAGAGGCTTAACCCACTGAGCCACCCAGGCGCCCCCATATTTCACGTTCTTGTGATGTCTTTCTGTTCATTTGGTGCCTGCACGTCCATTCTCCATTACTAGCCGAAGGAAGCGTCAGTTCTCCCTGTGATGGCACAGCTCAGGCTCACAGGGGTGAACCAGCAAGCCCTGGGCGTCAGCCATCAAACAAATGCCACTGTCTCCTGCTACAACAGAAGGCAGCCTTTAATTGAGACACGTTCAATTGTGGTAAAATCTGAGACACCTGGGTGGCTCAGTCAGCTAAGCCTCTGCCTTCGGCTCAGGTCATGATCCCAGGGTCCTGGTTTCCAGCCCCGCATCGGGCTCCCTGCTCGACGGGGAGTCTGCTTCTCCCTCTCCCTCTGCTTCTCCCCGTACTTGTGCTCGCTCCTGCTTTCTCTCTGTCAAGTAAATAAATAAAAATCTTTTAAAATAATAATAAAAATAAATTGTGGCAAAATCTGTGTAACACAGATTTTACCATTTTAGTCACTGTCAAGTGTTCAGCTGAGTGGGGCTAAGCACAACCACTTCCTCTCACCGCCATCCATCTCCAGAACCCTTTTCGTCTTCCCAAACTGAAGCTCTGGACCCATTAGACACGAACTCCCTCCTTCCCTTCCCCAGCCCCTTGGAACCATCTTTCCACTTTCTGTCCCAACAGCTGTGACTGCTCTGGGGACCTCACACAGGAGGACTCGCACTGTGTTTATCCACTGGCGAGGCAGACTCTTTGGCGGCGAGATTTCTGGAGGCTGCACCACAGTTCCTTCCTCCACTGCATTTATTTTGCTAATATGGCACATTGGCCAGAAAGAATGCCTATTTGGGGGTGGGGGTGGGGGGTCAAGCGTCAGACTATGAATTACCCAGATGTTCACAGGCCAGAACACTGAGCCTAGAGGAGCCTCTCTCTCTTCCACCTACACAACCGGCACCCAGCGGCCGCACTGGAGATGCCTCAGAGGCCAGGAACGTGCCTGTTCTGTATCCTGAGGTAACCTGCCCTCGTGGACAGCAGCAATTCGCAGGCCCTGCCCTGCGAAGCAGATGTTTTCTAACGTTTTGTTTTATGCGGAATGCCGGAATGCCGTTTGTTCCTCTTCTCCTCCAAGTAATTACTTGACTTGTGGACATCAGCAAAGAAGAAAAGAGAGAAGAGAGGAGGGGAGGGGGAGGGAGGGGAGGAGAGGAGAGGAGAGGAAGTGAGGGGAGAGAAGAAAGGAGAAGAGGGAAGGGAAAGGGAAGGGAAGACAGGGGAAGGGAAGGGAAGGAAAAGGGAAAAGAGCTTCTAGAGAGGGACCGAAGGCATTTTTACGGTCCACCCCTGCCAGTCCCAAAGACTCCCTCTCATCCACTGGCCTGTGTGTTGTTGTTGTTGTTTTATTTTGCTTTGTTTTAAAGAACTCTGTGATCTACTTCAATTCATGTGTTGCCAAGAGAGCTAACACAGCTGCAAATCCTTTCTGCCCGGAATGCCTTCCAGTCTTTCCAGAGGCCTCTCTGTTCGTTCGGTGGCCACTTCCCTCCCTCCCAGGCTGGCCAGCCTCTCCCAGCCCACTGCCGCCACCCCACCCCCGCCCCACCCCCACCCCCCGGCGCCCACGGGGCTCCCCTGAGAAGGCACTACTCCCTGGGAGCACCTTCTCCACGGTTTCTATTACTTGCAGAAGCACAGGCCCCCTCGGGCACCTCAGCCCCCCTCCTTCGGCTTCCCCCTCAGAAAACTGGCTCTGCGGCCCGCTGGTAAACGGGCTGGCTGTCACCATAACAACGGCCTGGCCCAGAGCCTGGATGACGCCAGGCCTGAGTCCCCTCCCAGCCTCACCCAGATCTGTTTGTTCAAGTTCCAGCTGCTTTTGTTGGGCTTGGTTTTGCTTGTCCGTTTGAGGCAGCTCGGGCCGCTGATTGGCTGCAGGGGGCTGGGCTTAGACTCTCCGGGATACCAACGGGGATGTCAGCTCCCTGCCCGGGCAGGAATTTCCTGGCGCCCTGGGGTATTTCCCCGTCGCAGTACCGAGAGCTAGGAGAGTCTTTCAGGCCAGGCAGAGCCGGTAGGAAGCCAGGGCATCAGATAATCCATTAGTGCTCTGATCCCTCTGACACTCTTACCAACACGCCTTGGGTCTGTAATGCCACCCTCGTGACTGAAGGCCAGCTTGTTTGATACAACAGAAGCAGCCGTACACCACGTTGATAGAACAGCCCAGCTGGGCATTAACATCAAAAGTAAATAATACCAGGGGCGCCTGGGGGGCTCAGTCCGTTAAGCGGTTGCTTTCTGCTCAGGTCATAATCCCAGGATCCTGGGATCCAGGGGCAGGGGCTCCCTGCTGGGGCAGGGAGTCAGCTTTACCTTCTCCCTCTGCCTTCTGCTCCCCCTGCTTGCAGTCTCTCCTGCTCGCTCACTCTCTCTCTCTCTCTACCAAATAAATAAGTAAAATCCTTTAAAATAATGAATTAATTAATTTTAAAAACCAGGAAGAAGGAACATGTGGATTTTGGAGGAACAGTTTAGGGGAATGTGGCAATAGACATCCAAGCGAATTTTCACCTCAACGTTTGGAATGGTTTTGCTTCCATTAGTTGGATAACTGTAGAAGCAGGAATCTGGAACATCATTTGTGACCAATCTGAAAACGGACTGTCTTGCCTTTTGTCATTTCATCAGGTTTTTCTCTCCCAAAGAGCTCATTTTGGTAATTTGCTTGGCCTCCGGAACTCTTGAGTTTACCCGATTCTCTGATTCGTGATCTACAAGGGGCTTCTTTTTTTTTTTTAATTTTTATTTTTTATAAACATATTTTTATCCCCAGGGGTACATGTCTGTGAATCGCCAGGTTTACACACTTCACAGCACTCACCATAGCACATACCCTCCCCAATGTCCATTACCCCACCCCCATTCCCCGACCCCCGACCCCCAGCAACCCTCAGTTTGTTTTGTGAGATTAAGAGTCACTTATGATTTGTCTCCCTCCCAATCCCATCTTGTTTCTTTTCTTTTCTACCCCCCAGCCCCCCATGTTGCATCTCCACTTCCTCATATCAGGGATATCATATGATAGTTGTCTTTCTCTGATTGACTTATTTCACTAAGCATGATACCCTCTAGTTCCATCCACGTCGTTGCGAATGGCAAGATTTCATTTCTTTTGATGGCTGCATAGTATTCCATCGTGTATATATACCACATCTTCTTTATCCATTC
>PISX010004829.1:0-14337 GCA_004024625.1 Mellivora capensis | reverse complement strand
TACAAGGGGCTTCTTGGATGTTACCCTCTGAAGCTGAGTCAGGAGCCTTAGCCTCTCTTCTATAAAATGGGGTAAATTATGCCAACCAACCTGGGTGTAGAGTACTTAGCTTAGTCTTGGCATTTAGCGAGCTACTACGATCATCGATCATCGACTCCTACCAATGCCTGTTTCCTGAGGATCCTGACACTCTATGAAATTTACATCATTGATGGAACAAATATTTAACAAATATTTACTAAGCCTCGATTGGCCAGGCACTGTGTTGGCCACTAGCAATGAAGTGATAGAAACAGACACAGTTCCAGCCCCTTGGTAGCTTCTGGACCAGGGAGGGTGACAGACACAAAAATAACCACACGAAATGGAAAATTGCACCTGTGTCCTTTGAGTAAAGCTGTTTTTGACCCTCCAGACCAGCCCATCTCCCAGCTGAAAACACAGAGGACATCAGCCTTTGCCATAGTGAGCAGAAGAATTTCCTGGCCAGTGCCTGTCTTAATTCCTAACTCACAAAAATCATGAGATATAATAAACTGGTTGCTGTTTTAAGCTCTGCTCTCCCCAAAAATAATTATATCTGTATTAGGTGCCTAAAACATTAAGAGAACATGAAATAGAGGAACTACATTTTACCCACTTTTCCTAGTTACAATACAAGAGTTAATATAAGAATTTAGAACTATTTGATCACCTAAATCCCAGAGTTTAGAGCAAAGTCCAGAGATGCAAATTCTCAATTCACAATCCTGCAGAAAGAGCCAGGCGGTTCCTTATACCAAATCTTGTTCCCCCTGAACAGCGCCCTCTTCTGGCTAGGGGCCCTTCCTCCAGCCAGCTGCAAGCTCCTTGCAGCTTTAAAGGGGGAATTGCTTTCTTTTCTTTTCTTTTTCTTTTTTTTTTTTTTAAGATTTTATTTATTTATTTGACAGAGATCACAATAGGCAGAGAGGCAGGCAGAGAGGGAAGGAGAAGCAGGCTCCTTGCTGAGCAGAGAGCCCGATGTGGAGCTCCGTCCCAGGACCCTGAAGGCAGAGGCTTTAACCCACTGAGCCACCCAGGCGCCCCGCTCCTTGCTGCTTTAAAAAGATTTGTAGACTAGGAGGTCCACTCCTTCATCAAAAGAGTTCGAATCCCAGATCTGCTAACTACTAGGCTGTTCTGAAACTTAAACAATATGTTTCAAGCACTTGGCACAGAGTAAACACTTGGTATTTTGTATAAATCCTTTAACATGTCTAGTCTGGCCACTAGCATTAAAAGCAGTCTGGCCGTGGCTCAGCGGGTTAAACCCTCTGCCTTCGGCTCAGGTCATGATCCCAGGGTCCTGGGATCGAGTCCCGCATCTCTCTGCTCAGCAGGGAGCCTGCTTCCTCCTCTCTCTGCCTGCTTCTCTGCCTACTTGTGAACTCTGTCAAGTAGATAAATAGAATCTTTTAAAAAATAAATAAATAAATATAAAGCAGTCTGGCCCTCCAGACCTCTCCTACAGCCTTGGGAACGTGGGTTGAGAGACAGAACCCGGGTACCGTGCAGAGAACAGGGCTGATACAAATGGCCTGGTGCCTAAGGCCCACGATATTTTCACAAATCCACAGAAATGGTTAGGTTGCTTTTGGAAATCAGAAGGAAAAAATTAACTTTTACATCAAAAATTACAGTATGTTCTATGTGTTAGCATATTTATCTTCATACCAGTACAATCATAAAATATAATTTTCAATTAATTTTTATAAAGGAAGGAGCCCCACAGGCCAAGCGCCTAGACTCCTGAAAGTCATTATGCAGCCCTGATGAAGAAAGTCCTCTGCTGTTTTGTTTTGTGTTTTTTTTTTTAAGGGAAAAGGACAAAAAGGAAAGTGCTCCCTAGCTGAGTGTCGGGGTCCCTCCCGGCCCTAACATCCTTCAGTTCAGGGCATTCCTTTTGCCTCAACATGCAAGATCCTTTACAGAGTGCTTTTTTTCCTTCCTGGGATTTATTTGAGAGAGAGAGAGAGAGCACGAGCGGGAGGGGCAGAGGGAGAGGGAGAGAGAGTTTCAGCTGTCTCCCAGCTGAGCTCTGAGCCCCACCTGGGGCTTGATCTCAGGACTGAGATCAGGACCTGAGCAGAAACCAAGAGTCGATCACGCCACCCAGGTGCCTCCAGAGTGCATTTTTTTTTAAGATTTTATTTATTTATTTGACAGACAGAGATCACAAGTAGGCAGAGAGGCAGGCAGAGAGAGGGGGGAGGAAGCAGGCTCCCTGCTGAGCAGAGAGCCCGATGTGGGGCTCGATACCATGACCTTGAGATCATGACCTGAGCCGAAGGCAGAGGCTCTAACCCACTGCTTTCAGAATCTGTGATCTTGTCCCCCAAGAATTTTGTGCAACTTACAAAATCCCTGCAGGGCTCTCCTTATCTACTTGGTCAAGGACTGCAATGCCCGTCAGTGGCCGACAGAGGGCGAAGCGACTCAACCTTAAGCGTGAGCATCGCAGGGGAGCCCGGAGTAGAAAGCCTCGCTCTTTAACCACAGGGGCCTGACCTGGGAGCTTACCAGAGATGCAGAATCTTGGACCCAACCCTAGGGAGGATCATAGTCCCCCGTGATCACAATTCACATAGTAAGAAGATCCCCAGGTGATTGGTATACAATATCAGGTTAAAGAAGTACTGATTTCAGGGCACCTGGGTGGCTCAGTGGGTTAAAGCCTTCTGCCTTCAGCTTAGGTCATGATCTCGGGGGTCCTGGGATCCAGCCCCGGATCTGCTCAGTGGGGAGCCTGCTCCCCCCGCACCCCGCCTGCCTCTCTGCCTACTTGTGATCTCTATCTGTCAAATAAATAAAATTAAAAAAAAAAAAGAAGCACTGATTTCAAGTTTCTAGTCTGAGAAAGGGAAGCCCACCTTGCTCAAGGGAAATGAGGAGGGAAGAGGAACTGGCTTAAGGCATCCCTCCCAGCCCCCAAATCTCCTGTTCCTTCAGCCAGTCAGCCAGCATCAATCACGATGAGACTGAAACCACAGGAGGGATATAAAAGCGTTTTACAGGTCACGAAGCAACTGGTTTCTTCTTCCGTTTCAGTAAATACTTAACTGAATACCTACTATGTCCTGGGAATCAGGGACACAATCGTGAGCATAAAACAGACCCTGTTCCTACCCTCGTGGAGCTTTCAGCCTAGTGGGGACACGTTTTAAAGAGCCAGTCCTGGGAACCGTCTTAACTACAGTAGCTGCTATGGTTCCAGTTTTATAGTTGAGGAAATTGAAGGGCCGAAAAGGTAAATAATTTTTAGAATTACACAGCTCAAGACAGTGTGAGCTGATATGACCTTCTCCTTTGTCACGGGGCCTGCGCAGTCTACCGTGTGAGGCTCAACTGCATTTTTTTTTTAAGATTATTTATTTATTTATTTGACAGAGATCACAAGTAGGCAGAGAGGCAGGCAGAGGGGTGGGGGGAGGAGCAGGCCCCCTGCTGAGCAGAGAGCCTGATGCGGGGCTCGATCCCAGGACCCTGGGATCATGGCCTGAGCCTAAGGCAGAGGCTTTAACCCACTGAGCCACCCAGGCGCCCCTCGATTGCATTTTAAAAGCCTTGAGAAGGAGCACCCCCTCGGCCCACCGCCAAAAGAAATAATCTTGGATGCGCACAAAAAATGAGCTGCAAAGATATTTGCAGCCTTGTCTATAACAGCAAAATATTTAGAAACCGCCCGGAGGTTCTATTTCAACAATGCAGAATTGTTTAAATTGTTGGATGTTTATAACCAGAATTCTACGTAACTGGCGATTAAATCCGATCACGTAGAAAAATATGTTTATGATCTCTGGTGTAGAAAAAGCAGATTACACCACGTTATTACATCATGGTCCTATTTTCATAAAAACCACAGCATAAAAACTAAAGACTACAAAACTAAAATGTACAGGAAAGGCAGAATCAAAAGTAATGACAGTCATTATCTGTGATGAGACTACAGGTGATTTTTTTTTATTTTCTTTATCTTGATTGTCTGAATTGTCAAAAGGTTTCACACCAGGAGCATCTCTTTCTTTTGGAAAGAGAGGAACAGCAACAACAACAACAACAACAACAAAAAAAAATCAGAGGGTGTTTGAAACTTCCCATTTATTATCTATTTTAAAAAAACCAAATTGCTCTGCTGGGAACATTTAAAAAACATCTCTTCTTCTTACAAAAGCAATAGGTACTTGCCAAAAAAAAAAAAAAAAAAAATCAGAATGTACAAGCAAGCAAAAAGAAGACAAACACATCCCCTCTTCCCCCACAGACAACCAATACTGGCACCTTCGTGACTCTTCATAGGTCCTGTTTTTGTTTTTGTTTTTTACAGATAATTTCTTCCTTTGAGTTCTGCTCTAGATGCTATAGCCCAACCTAGCATGAGAAATAGGAGTGTGGCATGGGGCTTACAGATTCCTATGTGATCCCTATACAGCGCCTAAGGTGCCTCTGTCCAGGTCTCAGACCGTGTCTGGGATCCCAGAACAGTGACTCTCCCCACCATCAGGGAGCACACAGTCCCTTGTGGGTCACAGGGCACAAGCGCCGACCAGCGTGAGGACCATAAGAGTGATTCCCAGTGTGCCTGGGATTGCAATACCGCATCATGGTTGGGATTTTGCAACCTTCTTTTCCCTCCCCCACCCCCATCTCTCCAACCCACCCCCCCCTTCAAAAAGAACTCAGAGGAATACAGACAGCATTTGCATATCCCATTTAGTACTTTTCCACACCTGCAGCTGGAGGGAAGTAAGGTTAATTTGGCTTCGGGACTACCATCACCCTCCTTCCCACGGCCCTTGGAGAATTGCTGGCAATCAGTTCGGGTGTCCTGGGACAGGTTTGGGAATGGCAGCGTCAAGGAGCTGTGCGGGCAGGTTCTGCCGCGAGGGAGGGCCGCACCGGTCCTGGAAGTCCGGGTCACCGGGCAGGATGTCTCTGGGCCATTCCCACACACGCACGCTCCACGACGACAGGTTTCCGAGGCCCACCCTGCCCACGCCCTGTCTTACTACCGTCCCCTCTCCTGGGAAGGAGAGCAGAAGGGCCTAGAGCTGGCACCGAGCCCCACGGGGTCCACACCCTCAGCACAGGCCTCAGGCGGGAAATGTTCCTAGAGCTGATGTGCAAGTCAAGCTGTTCTGGGTTTCTTCAGCGCCTGTGAGATCCACTCAGGGCCCAGACCCAGGGCCTCCTCCCCCGCCCGCCGCAAACCCCAGGCTCCGGGGGCTGAGCTGGCCTCCTTCCTGTTCTATGTGCTCCGTCCTTCTCGAGACGTCATAGACTTTGGAGACCCTCTTCTCCTCCATGTATGGCTCCTCTGGTCCGTAATAACCACCACTTCTGTTTATAAAGCTCCTCTATGCCACATACCGTACGACTGTGCGGTGCACACACCAGTCTGTGGACGTGGACACAATCATCCTCACTTCACAGATGAGAACACCGAGGCTCACACAACTGCTAACAGAGACAAGAGGCAACTCAGGCCTGCCTGACCCCAAGGTTCATGTGCTGTCCTGGAAGTCTGGTGCGAAGGGAACCAACTTAGAGATCGAATCCCATCCCATTTTCAAGACACCTGAGCTGGAAAATTCATTTGCAAACCGTCATATAGCACGTACGTGCCCGGCACTTGGCAAATGGCAACTCAATTTATCCTCCTCCTCTTGCTAGAAGATGGGTACTTATTTTTACAGATGAGAAACTGACACCCAGAGAGGGGAGTAAGCTTGCCTAAGGCCACACAGCAGGTGGCCCGGGCTGATCTACACCTGGTTCTAGAGCCTGGGCTGCCTCTCTGAGCCCAGGAGCAGAGGCCTCTCCCTCCAAATTCTTTGTCCTTCGGCCTTTCCACATGGCTACCCTCCTCCCTCCGAGTCTCTCCCTGAGAGTCCGCTTCGAACTTCCTCATCCCTCTCTGGGTGGTGGTGGTGTTCTCTTGTGAAATTGGTTTTGTGGAACTACTCATTGTGCAAGGCGATATTTGGTTAGGTCACTATCTAGAGTCCCCTAAAGATCCGACAGTTCTGGAAGGTCTGTCGAAGCAAAGGCTTAGAGTTTGTGTTTGCAGAGATTAATTAATTAATGTATCAATTAATCAGCAAGAGCTTACTGAGAGCAGGGAGTCTACGAACACGAAGACACAAAACCTGGTTCCCACCCTCAAGGAAACAACACTGAAGACATATGTAAGTGTGCACTCTGTATGCTGGGTCTGTGCACGGCTGTATTTAGAAGACATATAGGCGAGGAGAGTCAGAAAAGTTGTCAGGAAGGAGGGGGAACTCGAAACAGGGGTTGGAAAGGGGGCAGCGTTTGTACAGCATGAAGGAAAAGCAGAGTCCAGGCAAGAGAAACAATACAAGTCTTTTCTGCATCCAAACTGACCAGATCCTCAGAATTAAACCAGAAAGGGATTATTTTTCCTGTGCCAAATTCTGCTCTTGCTATCAGAGGGAACAAAGAGGGCTGCCTTCCTCTCCTGCCGCACCACGGTGGGGCTTCTGAGTTGGAGAGGGGCGCTGTGCCTCCCATGTCCACCAGGGGGCACAGCTGCTGCTTCTACCGCTCTAGCTCCGAGTACAATCAGAGGGGAAGGATCCCAGACTCTAACCAGCCGGTGGGGATCCCTGAGGCCGGCGGTGGGCACCAGTCTTCTCAGTCTGAGCTGCCTTCGTACTCGGTCTAGAAGTTAGGGAAGAAATAGAATGTGGGATGTAAGAGGAAGTGGTTGGGGCGGAAAGGGGAGAGAGAGAGAGAGACATTCAAGAGGCATTCCCCTACAGAATCTAACCGCTATGTGCCATGAAAAGACCTTCCAGGGAGCAAAAAGGGGTTCCCACGGGTTCGGGCTACGTGCCTTCTGCTCGTCTTGGCTGCGAAAAGCTTAATGCAGGGCTTGGGTAACTGAAGAACGACCAACTGCAGGTCCAAGACTGGCTTCAGGACGGCCGACTCGGGTTCTCTGGACAAGAGAAGCCATTCCAACCCCTGTAAGGAGGAACATCTGTGGCTTTGGCAGTTCACACCTCGTGGCCATCACTGCAGGTCCGGAGGTCAGGCTGTGAGCCGTGCGGAGGAGCAGGTCCCACTGGCGTCCCTTAGGAGGCCTGAGGCCAGTGTTTAGCCCTACTGCACACCCCACCATCTGAGCCCAGCAGCAGGGTCCCCCAGCCACAAGAGCCCCGGGGTTAGAGGTGAGGTGGGAAGGACTCTAGTTTGAAGCCAGGAATCCTCGTCTTCATCTGGCTCCAACTAGCTGTGCACGTTTGGATGGATGAACCAACTTCTCTGAGCCTTGGTTTCCCCATCTGTGAAACGGAAAGGCTGGAGTAGGGGGAAATGTCCGATGTGCGTTCTAGCTCTGACGTTCTGGAAGACACGCAGTCCTCGGGCCAGAGAAACTGGGGAATCGGCGGGAGGAGGGGCGCGCGCCTGAGCCCCCAGAAGAGTCAGCCCCGCGCCGGCAGTCAGTCCCCCGCAGGGGCCTCTGCGGCACTGCCCGCCCCTCCCCCGCCCTCGGGGCCTGGCCGCCTACACCCACGGCTCCCGCCGAGGCTTCTGGAATCTCGTCGGGTTCCTCCCAGGAATGCTTATTGCCCTTTACATCTGCAAATCGCTTTACCTCAGCAACCCTGCTGCGCGATTATTAATCATCGCAGTATTCTTCCTTCCGCCTGTAAGAGGAATTGCGGGGATCCGGGTTTATGAAGGTGAAATCCGAAGGTGATTGGCCTGGGATCCACTCAGTCATCAGTCAACTGAGTTAATTGAGCGCCTCAGCCCAGCGAGGCTCCAAGAGCCGCACAATTCCGGCTACTATCAGGATCGGAATTGTGGGGTCCTCAGCGAGCTTCCCTGACAGTCCATGGCGCCATGGGGCTAGGGGACCCCCCTCCCAGACCTGAGACTGCTGCAAACAGCACGATCACGCCACCCACCCCCACACGTCCTTTTTAGCCGGCCGGCCGGGTAAAGGGAAGTGACCTTCCCAAGGTCACTTATCCCCCAAGGGATCACTGATCCCAGAGCCTCCGGCTTCAAAGCTTTCCACCGGGTTCGGCTGCGGATGGCTGTTTCCCTGATTTCCGGCACCGAGTGACAAAATCGTGAACCGAGCTCACCCAGCCGGGACGGATGAGACAGCCGCAAATCTTGCCTGCAGCCCCGAAGAGTCAAGGAATGTTTAGAGACCTCAGAGCTCATCCGATCACCCACGCCCTCTCTAGGGGTCCTAACGCCCCCGTCCCTCGCCGCACCTCGGATCTGCGGGAAGGGGCGGGGGCGGGGGGCGCGTGACACACAGCTCTCGCCAGCACCCCCCCCGCGGGGGCGTGGCCCGGAACAGGGGGCGGGGCGAGGCGGGAGTCCGGCTCGCAGCCTCCCCCCACCCGCGGCTCGCGGGCTACGCCAAATATGGGCAGAGCGGAAGCGGCGGGCAGACGTCACGGCGCCGGGTGGGGGCCGCGCTGCGGGGCCTGTGACGGGAGGCGCTGACGGCGCCTACGTGTCACCATGGAAACCAAACAGTAAATAGAGGGCTCGCGAGCTCTTGACCCTGCGACCTGGCCTGGCGCAAACGGCCGGAAGCTGGAAAGGGCCAGGACAAACCTGGGCCCGGCAGACGATGGCAGAGGAGGGGACGCCGAGAGAGCAGCCCCTAGGGAAGCCAGCTCTGCCCCCGCCCAGGATCCAGCAGGGCCAAGTCTGGAATGGAAAGAAGCCCTCCTGCCCTTTTTGAAGGGCTTCCATGGGTCTGCAGGGTTGTCGGGGATGTTGCTTTCGCTTTGTCTTTTCTCCCCAGCGGCTAAGAATTCAGGGATTGGAGCCACAGGACCGGGTCCAAATTCAGTCTGGAGGAGATCACCGTCCTTCTGTGCCCCCAGAGTATTTTATCGATATGATTAATAGCTGGTCTTACCTGCTAGGATTGTTTGAACGAGTTCCTACAGATCCGGGTGAGCGTGAGCGAGTGTGTTTGGAAGAGTCCAGCACATGGTGAGCCAAGCTGGGGCTGGCTATTTTTATTCCTAAGCAGCAAAACAGTAGCTCACCAAGTATTAGGCAACTACCAAAATATAATGTTGTAATGTTTTGTTTTCTTGATTCGTTCTTCAGTTTTACAATAAGTAATCGTAAGGGAATTTTCCGCTCTAAAGTTAATATTAAATTCAGTTAAGTATTTTCTGTATTAGCTGCGATGTGTATTTACCAAATAAAAACATCGCACATCTCAGTTTGCATCGTTTCCTAAACAGCATTAAATTTTAAACACAAAAACTCCCCACGGTCATGTATAATAACAGAACTGAAATACCTCGAGTTCGGTTTCTCAGCCTTTACAGTCACTGTTGTCCTCGTTATATCTATTTAAACACAGTTCTGTGTACTACCAGAGGGCTGGAGACGTGCACTGCACCCGAAACAATTTCAAATGGCTCTGAACCATTACAGACTTCCTCCTAAATGAAGGCATATAGCTAAGTCCATGTGTTGGGGACCAACCATTAGTACAACTTGGAGTTTACTTCCATGTAGATTACAATGCATTAAAGGATAAGTAATTTTAAAAATGAAACTTACGTGTGCACTGTGAAAAATCAACAGCAATCCGGGCAACTGTTTAGACCTTAAAACAGAAGACTTTTTTTTCCAGGAAGGAGTATTTTGTCACATCTAAAATTGACAGTTCATGGCATTAATAAAAAAGCAACAGGGACACCTGGGTGGCTCAGTTGGTTAAGCCGCTGCCTTCGGCTCAGGTCATGATCCAGGATCCTGGGATCAAGTCCCCGCATCGGGCTCCTTGCTCAGCAGGGAGCCTGCTTCTCTCGCTGCCTCTGCCTGCCTCTCTGCCTGCTTGTGTGTACTCTCTTTCTCTCTCTGGCAAATAAATAAAATCCTTAAAAGAAAAAAAAGCAGACCAACTTTAGTTGGATTTATTATTACTTGTGAATTCTGAGCAGGTAATGTGACCCTTTGTGGATGACGGACCCTGGGAGGGACCCCCAATAATTCCTACCTCCTGGTGTCCACGCCTTTGTGTAAATCCCTCCCCTTGGGTAAATCCCCTCTCCTAAGATTTGCCTCTAAGCAATAGAATATGGCAAAGGTGTTGGGATGTTACTCCCATGATATATAATATGCAATATTTACATATCTACCTATATCTCCTGCTTTATAAGGGAGATCTATAGAGAGAGATATCCATGTTACCAGCATATACTAGCAGGTTCTCCGGGCAGGCTTGACAAAGTGAGCAGCCATGTTGAGGAAGCCGCCTCCTCACCTGTCGGTGGCCGCTGGCCAACAGCCAGCAGAAAGTCAAGCCTTAGGTATACAATCCTGAGAAAATAAAGCCTGGGACAACAAGAATGAGCTCAGAAGCAGACTCTTCTCCATTCAAGCATCTGGCTAAAAACTCAAGTTTGGCTGACGGAGTGGCGGCTTTGTGAGACCTCGAACACGGGACAGAGCTAAAGCAGTGAGTCCACAGAAACTGAGAGAAGACATGCGTGTTGTTTCAAGCTGCTAACTGGGTGATAATTTGTTGGCAGTGTCGCACTACATCCACTTCTCGGGCCTTCCAGACTAAATGATGGGGTGGGGCCCCTCCAGTGCATCTGCACAGGAGCCCTCTGATGTCAGAGTTTTGAAGCTAGAAAGGGAGGTCTGAGATCTTTGAAACCCACTCGGGATGTGGTAGTCTCAAAGGGGTTTGAGTCTCACTGTAGGTCATGTTAAGTACATTTTTAGGTGCAGATTTAAACATTCCAACAAAGTGGTTGATCACTTCGGACTTTATGGTCACAAAGAGCTGATTTCAAATCTCAGATCTGCTACATACAAGTGTGTGACCTTGGTCAATGTAATCTTTTCTAGATCATTTTCCTCACCTGTAAAACGAGGATCCTAATACTATCTTCCCCATAGGGTTGTTGTGAGGACAAAACAGGAGCCCCCATTGAACAAAATCATTACGGTGTACCAGGATGTGCCAGTTACGAGAAGTAAAATGAGCAAAGCAGATATAGTACCTGATTGGGCATTGCCTGGGAATTGCCCAGCACAGCCCGGCACCCAGCAAGCATGCGTGAAATGTTAGCCATTACCAATATTATACCATAGGGCTCCAGGTTCTATCTCAGCCACGTGCCTCCAGACAAACTCTATATACAGAACCTCTAGGGTGTGATTCCAACTGCCCATCCCCCCCCCATGTTCGCAGGCGCGGCCAACTCCACATGTACAAATTAGACCTTACCTTCTCATTCCCCCAAATCGCTCTTCTTGCTGTCTTCAGTCCTACAGCTTCCTTGTGTGTCAGTCCAGTGAACCTGAGAGTGACTTGGATCCTCTCCCTCCCTCACTTCCCACATCCACTCAATCACTAAGCCCCAACACTCCTACCCCTTAATTACCTCTTGTTCCCTCTCCATTCCCACCACCCCTGCCTCCGTTCAGCCTACACACAACTGAAGCAAGTAAATACCAAGCTCTTCGTGATCTGGCCACAGTTACCTCTTCTTGACCTATCTCCTGCCCCTTCCACTTTGATGCTGCAATATTAATGTAAATGAAATCAAGTGTACTTATACGATGCTCTATAATTTACATCCCTCTTTCTCTCTTCCTCCCCCCTCCACCCACATTTTATAGTCCAGCAAAAGCAAGTGTGTTGTTTTATGAGTCTGTGCCTTTACAGTGCTAGCCCTCTGTCTCCGGGAATCTTTTCTACCTGACACTCACTCACCTAGCAAACTCCATCCATCTTCAAAGCCCAGCTTGAAGGTCACCGGCTCAGAGACTCCCCCAGATAGAGGTCATCACTCCCTCTTCTGTGCAACCATTGCTCCTGCTGTTTTCACTGTCACAATGTATTATGATGTATGTGTTTACATTTCTTTCTCCCTTCCTAGGCCATGAACTCTGTGAGTACAGGGCTGTGTCTTTTTTTTTTTTTTTAAGGTTTTATTTATTTATTTGACAGACAGCGATTACAAGTAGGCAAGAGAGGCAGGCAGGGAGAG
Source organism: Mellivora capensis (assembly GCA_004024625.1). NCBI lineage: Eukaryota > Metazoa > Chordata > Mammalia > Carnivora > Mustelidae > Mellivora > Mellivora capensis. The sequence continues at coordinate 2,290 of PISX010004829.1, read as the reverse complement.
AGAGGAGGAAGCAGGCTCTCCGCGGAGCAAAGAGCCCGATGTGGGACTCGATCCCAGGACCCTGGGATCATGACCCGAGCCGAAAGCAGAGGCTTTAACCCACTGAAACCACCCAGGCGCCCCTACAGGGCTGTGTCTTGATCACATCTGAAACCAGCACCTGATAAATAATAGATACCCAGAATCTTTTTATTGAATTAAATGAAGCCCATGCTTGCTCCAGAGGGTAAATATTTTCTCCCCTGACCCCCATCTCCCTTAATTATAGAGATAATAAATAATAGCTAACATACCTACACTGTAACAAGCACCCAATACATAACTTTTTTCACACTTGCAGCAACCCCAAGAGGTAGATACAATTATTCTCCTTTTACTGATGGGAAGACTAAGGTGCAGAGAGGTGAAATAACTTGCCCAAGGTCAGGGAGCCGGGATTCAAAGCTGAGTCTGTGCCCTGAACCACTCTACTACATTGAATCCGATTTCTCAAATCTAGATGAATTTATCATAGTTTTGATAATTATAGCTGTGACGGGAGTCTTATAATTGATCAAAAAGCCTGAAAATCAATCCACTGTTTCTGTAATCTGACCACACATTGTTCCCCGAAGTAAACATGCCAGCCACTGAGGTCTGGGCCATGGGCGGGAATGTTGAATGTGCTGCCCCTTGTTCCTCACCCTTTAACAAGTCCTCCTTCCTGGGGGCCTGCTCCTCATGGAACTATCCATCAGACCCCTCTGGGTTCTTACCCTCCTCAACTGACTGAACCAAACCTAAGCACCTTGTCAGGGCGAGGAATGTAGAAAGGGCTTATTAATTAAGAAGAGCTGATGGCCATCAGGCCAAGCAGCCTCCCTGAGACAATGATCAAGAGCCCTTTCTGCCCTCGGGCAAAGGAAAAGCAACAAGGAGTTTAGTCCTTGAGTGAGTGTGTGAAGCCACTGAAATGAATTGCTTTGAACTAAAGCAGTTCATGCTTCTGCCGCTTTCTCCTGCATGCAAAGAGAGTGGAAATCTATCCAGCCAGCTCCCTTCGGGGACTTTGAACTCATTCGTCAGAATTCAATACACTTTATTCCCAACTGCTTTCTCTCAGGTCTGGACATGTCCTTGGTAAACGATGATTATGACAATGACATTGTTACCAACAATGACAGTAGTAACAGCTAACCCTTATTCTTCCACGCCATACTTCTATGCAGACTCAATTGCAGGCTTTTGCTTTAGCTTCCCAATTGCTAGGCACCAATGAACTCAAGGGGATACGTGTGATGGTCTAAAATCTCATATGAACGAGAGTACAAGAGTGAAAAACATAGGTTCGTCTGTTTCTTTGAAGATGATTACACCTATAGTCACCTGTACATCCATTCTTTATTTGATGTTGGAACAAATTTCTCAATTTGTAATTAGTCTGGAAGTGTCCCTGACCTGCTATATGCTTGTATTTTGGGTGCCTCTTAAAATTTCTTCCCACGCTAGCTACTTTCTCACCTTAATATTGTAGAACCCTGGAGAAGAATTTTTTTAAATGAAGGGCATGCTCTTCCACCCGGAAAGAAGTCCGTGAAATACACAACTTTTCTTTATTTTTAAATTCTATTTATCTCCCTTTAGATATATATATTTTTTTAATTTTCAGCTGCCTTCACTTATTTATCCATTTAACAAGCATCTGAGTGCCTAATAGATACTGGGGATATAGAAGTGATCAAGACAGAAAAGGGTCCCACGCATTCAGAACTTACAATGCAGTGGTGAAGGGCAGAAATTTGTTTAAAAAGGAAAGAAAAAAAACCCACATAAATTATATGTTGCAGACAGTGACATGTGCTATGGGAAACAAAGCAGGATAGTGAAACACAGTCATGGGGACGAAATGGGCACAATACTTCAGATAGAATGGTATGGGAAGGCCTCCTGGAGGAGATGTCCTTGGAACTGGGTCCTGAATGACAGGAAGGAGCCAGCCTTGGAAAAGAGGCTTAGGCAGAGGGACAGCAAGTGCAAAGGTCCTGCAGCAGGAACAAGCATGCTTTGCATCAAGAATGTAAGGAAGGCTGGTGAGCAGGGTGCCTGTAGGGGAAAAGGACTAGAAGGCTATGGGGAGGAGTCAGGGGTCAGCTCTGTAACGTTAATAACAAAACAGCACCCCTTAGAGCCATCTGATGTTCAGCATTTTTTTTCTTTAAAGATTTTTATTTATTTATTTGACAGAGATCACAAGTAGGCAGAGAGGCAGGCAGAGAGAGAGGAGGAAGCAGGCTCTCCGCTGAGCAGAGAG
>PISX010004828.1:70285-115864 GCA_004024625.1 Mellivora capensis | reverse complement strand
AAATAAAATCTTTAAAAAAAAAAAAGATTTTATTTATTTATTTGACAGAGATCACAAGTAGGCAGAGAGGCAGGAAGAGAGAGAAGGGGAGAAGCAGGCTCCCTGCCGAGCAGAGAGCCCGATGCGGGACTCGATCCCAGGACGCCGGGATCATGACCCGAGCCGAAGGCAGAGGTTTAACCCACTGAGCCACCCAGGCGCCCACAAATAAAATCTTTAAAAAAAATTTTTTTCAGGGAAAAAAAATGAGAGAGGTAAAGAAGGTGTAGTAAATGTTAATATTTGGGGAATCCGGGGAAATGGGAATTTTCTGTTCTATTTTTACAGCTTTTCTAGAAGTCTGAAGTAATTTCAAAGAAAAAGAAAATGATTTGGAAACCTATCCAGCGCAAAGCTCAGTGACCTAGGCCATCTGTGCCAGGCTAGGAACTGTGCACAAAATCCAGAACGTCCCTGACATCCAAGACAAGGTGAGCACACACATAGAGAGTGTTCGGAAACCATCTGACTCTCCCAGATGATTACCTGCTTGTGTTTCACAGAGGTACCAGTCCACACCTGACCGGACCTTTGCCACTGACAAACTGAAGGCCTGTGTTGGGTCATAACCCTCATCATCATCTCTCTTCTGTGGGAGTCTATGATATCGTAGAGTCCCATCACTTTTCAAGCACAACTTTGTGGGAACCTAACAAAGTTAAAGAAATGTCACCTTGGGGCACCTGGGTGGCTCAGTTAAGCATCCGGGAGTTCTGGGACTGAGCCCCACCTCAGGCTCCTTCCTCAGCAGTGAGTCTGTTTCTCCCTCTCTCTCTGCCTGTTCTAATAAATTAAAAAAAAAAAAAAAAAAAAAGTCACCTCACCCTAGGTCTCACTGACTCCTGACCCTCACCCCCAGTTTGGGGGCACACAGGACAATGGCCACATTCACACAGTGACCCTGACACCTGCACACTCTCATTCATCCAGCTCAGGGGACATCTGTTACATATACGCACCATCCCATCACTGGGCTTCCAATCTGACCTAAGAAGCTGTGGTCTGCGGTGATCCGCATTCCATACTCTGGATTTCTTCTCCCCTTGGAAGAATATCCGTCCCATCTTAAATCCATCAACAGTCTCACAGAGCAGTATCTTCGAAGCCACATTCCTTCAGCACAACACTGAGTGTCCTGCCCACAACGTCCACCAGGCAGCAAGGCTGAATCCCGCGGTGATAACAAATGGCCCCCAGGTCTCTGAGGCTCACAGCAAAGGTTTGGATCCAGCATCTATCATTCACATACTACAGGGAAGCTGGTCTGCTCCACATTTCCCTCACTCTGGGACCCAGGCTACTGTGGTGGCCCCATTTAAGACACTGCTGGTCCCAAGGCAGAGAGAAAAAAAACAGAAGATAGGATCTGAGTCCTAAGGCCACACTTGTGCACAAAAGGCCCACAGGAAGGACCTCTCCTATAAAACACCCCCTCCCCCACAAGAGCGATACCAAAGGGGCATCTGGAAAATCGTTTCGAGCCCTTTCACCTATGCCACTGGCCAAAGAGACACTAAGCGGAGTTGCTGACCTGTTTTCCAGGGAAGAAATGAGAGAACAGTTACTCTAACCCATTCACCTTTAACGAGTGACAAAGACAATCTAATGTGAAGAGAGAGAAAAATCTTATAGTTTAATCTCACAACCGGCAAAGGAAAAGGCTGGGTTAGTAAAAATGTGTTACGGGGGGTGGACCGTGCTCTGGGGCCATTGACGACTTAGCGTGAGCAGCAACGAGCACCAAGAAGGTGGAGGGCAGCAGTGTCTCCCACATCTGAGGAAGCGCATGGACCGTTACCCTGCAGAGTAGACTGGGAGGTAGGGGTGGGAATGAGGAAACCAGTGAGGAGGCTCCCCAGGAGCCCAGGGTGTGTGGCACCTGCACCTCAGGGGCAGTGAGGACAGAGAAGCGACTGGTTTCAGAGACAGAATCAAGCAGCCTACGGGTATAGCACTAAGTGTACAGATCCACTGCTCAGTGCGGGCTGAGGGAGGACCTCAGGACGGCTCGGGGGACATCGGTACCATTTACTAAGATGCGGGTGGGTGAGGAACGGGTTTAAGTGGACATACGACATGTGAGGTGCCCCTTAGCTACCACCCCAGGGAGACATCTCCCAGTCCTTAGTGAAGCCCAGCTGGAGACACGCCTCGGTGTCCTCAGCACAGGGGGGGCACGTGTGCCACGTCACAGAGGACAAGGAGCCCGAGAAACTCAGCCAGCAGGTATGGCTGCACCTTCGGGACCCAAACAAGCACACCCCCCAGAAAGAGCACTACCACGGGAGTTCCAATTGGACTCCAGTCCCAGCGCAGCCCTGACAGCAAGCCACGCTGCTTTTCCCGCAAAAATGGAAGAAAACTCCTCATCATGAGCCCTGAGGAAGACGATGGCCAAAGTGACACTTTCATTCATCATTCTCTCCCCCTAGTTTTTTCAATTGTGTGAAAGAAACACTGAAACTTATAATGCCACCTTTCCTGAACTGCTGCCTCTAAATGACCAAACTCACCAGTGACTCATCAGTCACCCCCTACCCCAAGCTGCCTCTGTCAGGAGCTAGGAGCAACGCACCCAGCCCCTGATCAGTCCTGCTGACAGGCCACCCCAAGTCAGGACCCCAAGGCTGCCACCACCATCAGTCCAAGATGGCCCCAGAGTCTGGCGAGGACTCCTCTGCCCCAGAAGGGGGTTGCAAAGGGACAGCAATGCCAGCCCAGGGAAGGGCTGCACTGCCCCTCAGAAGAAGCAGTAGCTACTGAAAGGGCACAAGTTCTAAGTAGAGAGCTTGACCAAGTTTGAGACAGTTATGGACAACGAAAAATACACTGAGAAAAAAATCAGAAACCCCATGTAGTCTCACTTTTCTCACGCCTCAGCAATGAAACTCAAGCAACACCTATCACCTCCACTTGAACTTCTTACCCTGCAAACTGCTAAAACACCAGTTTTCTATGAAAACGTGTGAAATGTGAGGCGATGGTATGCATTAAGGCAGGCCAGGCGGTTTGGGTCTTTATGAGGTTCAGCATGAATCTTCTAATCAGAGCCTCAAAGCCTGCTGCTTCAATGAGACATCTGCAACCTGGACTCGGGAACTGCCTGCTGAGCCCCCTGGTTTGAGTAAAGCACTTTACTGCCCAGCTTTGCTTCAAAATGACTTAGAAACTGCATAGCTTATGAAGTAAAGCTCTCATTCTGGGGGTAGGGGTCTGGTTATCTGGGAAGTTTCTAAGGGGGTCCACTCTGGGGGTCCATGCCAGTTCAGCCACACAGGTGCTATGCTCAGAAGGATCCACAAATGAGGCTTATTTTAATGCTCTACTGCCACCCTCTTGAAATCCTCAATGATTTCATTTTTGAATTTATGTTTTGTAAGTGAAGCCCAATGACACAATGGAGTACAGGCCTGAGGCCTGGAGCCCCAGCTCACCCACATCTTGCCTCCTGCACCAGCAACCTCCTCCTACAATCATCCTCTGTCCCAAATGGGGCCTGGAAGGGACACCTCGGGTGTCTGAGAGGGTCTGCACTTGCCCTTGAGTACCCTTCTGCCTAAGAAAGCTTGACATTAAGTGACAAATGAAGGCACCACAGCAGGCTGAGAGAGACCACAGAAGAAAGGAAGAGGCCTTTTCCTGTTTTCTCAGTCCACATTTTCACTCTGTACTGGAGCCCAACTCTTACGGACTGGCCCTGTGCCCTAAGATACTAGAGGTTGGGAAATGGTGCATGTCCACAGGCAGACCTACTCATGTACCCACACACCTGAAAGCCTCAATTCCAGAAACACTGCTGACCCAATTTAGGGAGCTGCCGCTGGGTTTTCTAGTAACACACGTGACCAGCAGCTTCACAAGTTGCTGCCCAGTGCTTCTGAGTTTTTCTTTGGTTTGGAGAAGAACTGTGTGTGTGTGTTTTGTTATTCCCCCTACTCCCCATTCGTTGTCAGGGGAAAGGCCGACGTAGGAGAGCACATTTAAGATCCTGATGCCAGGCTGGGGGTGAGGACGGCAGTGAATGTTGGTATGGTCGACTGTAATGCTTTGTGCTTCCAGCAGCCTTATAAAACACGGTACAAATTCGACTTTAATTTTCAGTATGTAATCCTCGATCATTTAGGACACACTCAAGACTGAGGAGGACTTCCATTAATTGTGTGAAATAATCCCATCAGCCCTCTCTGGTCTGAAAGGCCATATGCATGGCTCTTGGTGCAGACGACCGGGTGGTCTCCGTCTCACTGACAGCAGCAGCAGACTGCTGCACTGAGCATAAAGTAGCTACCAGTGAGAAGAAATAGTCCTCTGAGGTGGGCCTACTCTTGGGATTACTCTTTCCCAAACTTGCCCAGACACTCTCACATTGAGACCAGAGCAGGTTCTCCAACACACACACACATCTTGCCCAGACTTCACTCGTAAGAGAAGCCCTGGTGCAGCGCCTGGGCTTCTCCCCTGTCCTCAGTCTACAGCACTTCCTTCTGCTCATGAAGAAAACCAGGAGCCTCCAAAGAGCTTTGGCTGTACACTCTTATGTGAAAAATGAAGGAGGAGCCAACAAATGAGTATGTGCAATATATGAATAATAAGCCATCAAGAAATGAAAAGGCAGGCGCTAGTGTGGCTCCCTCAATGAAGTGTCCGACTCTTGATTTTGCCTCAGATCATGATCTCAGAGTCCTCTTATCAAGGCCCTGCCAAGGGGCTCTGTCCTCAGCAGGGAGTCTGCTTGAGATTCTCTCTCTCTCTCTCTCCCTCTGCCCCTCCCCTCCCACTCTCCCTCTCTGGAAAAAAAAAAACAAAACGAAAAGGCAAGGAACAAAATAGGAGGAATATTTATAATACACATAACTCACAAATGATTTGTGTTCAGGACATATACAATTCAACAATAAGAACACAAACAGCCCATTAAAATGGTCTAACAGACTTCTAATAAAGAAGATACAGGGGTGCCTGGATGGCCCAGAAAGCGAAGCATGCCACTCTTGATCTTGGGGTCATGAGTTCAAGTCCACAGTGGGCCTAGAGTTTATTTAAAAAAAAAAAAAGATGATGACGACACAGGAATGGTTAACAAGTATGTGAAAAGACGCTCAACATCATCAGTCATCAGTGAAATGCAATTGGAACCACAATGAGATACTACTACATCGCCACTGAATGGCTAATGTAAAGACTGACAAAACCAAGCACTGACGAGGACAGAGCAGCTAGAATTTTCCCACACTGCTGGTGGGATACAAAATGGAAAGTTTGTCCGCTTATTTGGCCTGGAGAAATGAAAGCATCTGTCCAATCAAGCACTTTTCATGAATGTTCACAGAAGCATGATCCAGAACAGTCCAAACTGGAAACTTCCCAGATAACCAGCAGCTGGTGAATGGACCAACCAATGGTGGTATGTCCACACAAGAAAATACTTCTCAGACAGCACGCAACAATGACAAAGGAAAAACTGCCCAAGCAAGCAACATGGACGAATCTCAGAAAGGTTAATCAGAAAAACACTGAAGAATATACACCGCATAATTCACTTCATAAGAAATCCTAGAAAAGACATGACTTTTCTAAGTCAGTGAAGGAGGCATATGAGTGATTGCCTGGGACTTTCAGTGGGGTGATGAGGCAAGACTGCAAAGAGACATGAGGAAGATCTTGTGGAAGAAACATTCTCTTTTTAAAAGATTTTTATTTATTTATTTGAGAGAGAGAGAGAGAATGAGAGAGAGGGCATGAGGGGGGAGGGTTGCAGGGAGAAGCAGACTCCCTGCTGAGCAGGGAGTCCGATGCGGGACTAAATCCCGGGACTCCAAGATCATGATCTGAGCTGAAGGCAGTCTCGGAACCAACTGAGCCACCCAAGCGCCCCTTCTATTTTTTTTTTTTTTTTAAGATTTTAATTATTTATTTGACAGACGGAGATCACAGAGAAGCAGGCAGAGAGAGGAGGAAGCAGGCTCTCCGCGGAGCAGAGAGCCCGATGCGGGGCTTGATCCCAGGACCCTGGGATCATGACCTGAGCCGAAGGCAGAGGCTTAACCCACTGAGCCCCCCAGGCGCCCCCCCTTCTATTATTTTGACTGGAGTTTTGGTTACACGGGTACATACATCTGCCAAAACTCTTTGAGAGGCACCTTTTTTTTTTTTTAATTTATTTTTTTGTCAGAGAGAAGGAGAGCGAGCGAGCACAGGCAGACAGAGTGGCAGCAGAGGCAGAGGGAGAAGCAGGCTCCCTGCCGAGCAAGGAGCCCGATGTGGGACTCGATCCCAGGACGCTGGGATCATGACCTGAGCTGAAGGCAGAGGCTTAACCCACTGAGCCACCCAGGTGTCCCTTTTTTTTTTTTTGAGAGGCACCTTTAAAATAACTCTGTCTTGGGCACCTGGGTGGCTCAATGGGTTAAGCGTCTGCCTTTGGCTCAGGTCATGATCTCAGGGTCCTGGGATCGAGTCCCGCCCGTGTCGGGCTCTCTGCTTGGCAGGGAGCCTGCTTCCTCCTCTTTCTCTCTGCCTACTTGTGATCTCGCTCTATCAAATAAATAAATAAAATCTTTAAAAAAATAAAATAACTCTGTCTTATCCTCTGTAAAATATACCTGAAAAAATTGACACCTAAAAAAAATCTGGCGACATATTCATATGTGTGTAAGTTATATCACTGTGTTATGTACTATAAAACAGAAAAACAACAAACAAACAGGATGAAAAAAACAACAAGTATATTTTCTTCCTAAACTCTAAAATATCACCTCGATCTTGGTGCACACACCAGCTGTGGAGACTAATATCCTAGAGACAATGTCGCTTTTGTTTTACCTGTGAAGTTCCATGCACAAGGAATACAGTGTCTAGGATTGTGGGAGGTTCCCCCCAATTTTACTGAAATATAATTACAGTATAATATGGTATAAGTTTGAAGTGTACAATGTAATGATTTGGTATGTATGTATTACAAAATGATTACCCCAAATAAAGTTAGTTAACATCTACAGCCTCACAGTTCCAATTTTGTGTGCATGTGGTGAAAACTTTTAAGATCAACTCACCTAGCAACTTTCAATTAAACAACAAAATATTGTGAACTATAGACACTATGCTGTACATTATGTCTTCAGAACTTATTTATCTTGTAACTGGAAGTCCGTACTGTTTACCATCTTCACCCATCATCTCTACCCTGACTGTATTTTCTAGATCATTAATAAGGCTGCCAATTAAATAACAGTAAGAGAGATCACTGCATTGAGTTCCTTATCAAATGGTGAGTTTTTACATATGTTTGACATTAGGTAAGGCATTTCATCCTTCGGGCACTTTATCAAAAGATTAATTTCCACTTTATAGGAACAGAAAAGCATAACCCAGAAGGGAATGACAAGGTCTGCTTTCTGAACAGGCGGCTTCGACGCTTCGACGGTGAGCTACACACAAGAGATGAACATCCACAGAACCTGTAGGAAAGCGTTCTGAAAATACTACACTGAATGGCCAGTAAGCACATGAAATGATCCTCAACATCATTCGTCATCAAGAGAAATGCAAATTACAACCACAAAACACCACCACTACTCACCCACTAAAAACCCAATATGAAAGAGAGAGTGCCAATGCTGAGGAAGCTGAGAAGCCAAGTGAGTGCTCCCTAACACAGTGTCAGTGGGGTGTAAATGGTATAAAGCATTTTCCAAAGTGGCTGCACCTATGAAAGTTGCATATGCACACATGCTGTGAGCCAGCACGGCCATGGAGCCAAGAAGCACACCCAACAGAAATGTGTGTGCTCATCAAAACATAGGAATCACAAATTTTCAATTACAAAAAGTCTTCCAACTTAAAAAATATCTAGAAAATGCAGCAGCACTGTCCATTATAACAGACCAAAAATAAAATTACCTCACTGTCCAACTAGAGCAGAACATCAAATTGTGGTATAGTCACATCATTGAATATGTCACGGCAATGAGAATGAATGATTTACAGCTAAGCACAAATATATGGGCTGCTCTCACAATCATTTTATTCAGTGAAAAGCCAAAAGCATTCTCTGAAGTCCATGTATTCCATGTATATGAAGTTCAAAAGCAAACAAAACAATGTCTAGTTTAGAATTCAGGACAATGGTTCTGTAGCTGGGAGGAGCCCTTATGAGGTGCTGATGATGCACGCAGTGTTTCTTAACTGGGGGCAGATTACATAGCAGGTGGTCACGAAGCTTTGCACTGAGGAGCTGTACACTTTCTGTGTCCGCACTGCGCTGAAACAACAGTAGTTGTGGAAGGGGCAATTAAGCAATTACTCTCAAGGTCCAGGTGAGAAATCAGTAAGTCAAGAGCTATGTAGAAAGGTAAGGGACAGGTGTAGTGAAATGACGGAGACAGAGACATGATACCACTGATGCAGAGAAGCAGAACAGACCAAGGACAGGGTGAGTCCACCACCCTGGCTGGACCACCCCGGCTCACAGGAGGAAAGGAGAGCACCTGAAACAGACAGAAGTAGGACTACAGACTTAGAGCTGGAGGCTTTAAAGCTACTGAATGAGAACAGCCACCTGTCAGCATCTTGCTCCTCATAACCCTACTACAATGACTTGCCATCAAGCAGCCTTATACAGGTCCACAGTTCCTTGTTCACAAATTCCAAGAGACAAACGGCTCCAAAAACCCTGACCTGAAATTGTCTGGAAGCCAATTCTGACCCAAACTAAGGAGCTAATTATAGCTTTTAATTATCCTGCTTAGAATATTCATGTATTTCATGACAGAAATTCTAATGTGTTGAATTACAGGGAGCTAGGAGTGTGAAATAATATAAAGTACACACACTGTACTACTTTTCTAAGATCCAAACTACTCTGACTCTGAACTGCCACTGGCTCCGAGGCCTGAGGGTGTATCTGTGTATTACCACCTGTCGGCGTCGTTCCATTTCCCCAAATTTCTCCAGAAATAGTCTGATTTAAGGGGAAATCCGAGTGCCTGCTTCAAGAAGAATAACTCCATAAAGCTACTGTCTAGAACAGAATATTAGTATTTCTGTTGTCATTAATAGGCAATGAATTCATATACATAAAATTTAAAAGCTACGAAAGTGAAAACTAAAAACAGCAAAATTCCCTCCTTTCTTAGGCATTCCCACTGCTCTGGTTTCATTCTTTTTTTTTAGTTAACATATAATGTATTATTTGTTTCAGGGGTACAGGTCTCTGATTCATCAGTCTTAAACAATTCACAGCACTCACCCTCCCCAGTGCCCATCCTCCAGCCACCCCTCCACTCCAGCAACCCTCAGTTTGTTCCCTGGGATTAAGAGTCTTATATGCTTTATCTCCCTCTCTCATGTCATCTTGTTTATTTCCCTCTCTTCCTCATGATCCTCTGCCTTGTTTCTCAAATTCCGTGTTATCAGTAAGATCATATAATTGTCTTTCTCTGATTGAGTTATTTCACTCAGCATAATACCCTCTAGTTCCATCCATATCGCTGCAAATGGCAAGGTTTCGTATTTTTGATGGGTACATAGTATTCCATTGTGTGTGTGTATATATGCCACATCTTCTCTATCCATTCATCTGTCGATGGACATCTCAGCTCTTTCTGTAGTTCGGCTGTTGCAGACATTGCTGCTATGAATATTGGGGTGCAGGTGCCCCTTCGGATCACTACATTTGTATATTTGGGGTAAATACCTCGTAGTGTGATTGCTGGGTCACAGGGTAGCTCTATTTTCAACTTTTTGAGGAACCTCCATGCTGTTTTCCTGAGTGGCTGCACCAGCTTGCATTCCCACCAATAGTGCAGGAGGGCTCCCCTTTCTCCGCATCCTCGCCAACACCTGTCATTTCCTGACTGGTTAATTTTAGCCATTCTGGCTGGTGTGAGGTGGGATCTCATCGTGGTTTTGATTTGTATTTCCCTGATGCCAAGGGATGTGGAGCACTTTCTCATGTGTCTGTTGGCCATCCGGATGTATTCTTTGCAGAAATGTCTGTTCGTGTCTTCTGCCCATTTTTCAATTGTATTGTTTGTTCTTTGGGTGTTGAGGCCACTGTTCTAGTTTCTAATGAAAGCTCTCAAAAGTAGACCACAGAACTATTAAACTATTCAAATAAACAGGTAAATAAACAAGCCCTGGGCTCCAAGCAGACAAGAGAGGTGCCTGCCTCTCTGCTTACAACCATTTCCTTACCTTCCCAACACGGAACCCCACAGGAGGCACCTGCGAAGCTCTCTTTAAGAAAGGTTTGTCTAGGGACGCCTGGGTGGCTCAGTTGGTTAAGCGGCTGCCTTCGGCTCAGGTCATGATCCCAGCGTCCTGGGATTGAGTCCCACATCAGGCTCCTTGCTCGGCAGGGAGCCTGCTTCTCCCTCTGCCTGCCACTCTGTCTGCCTGTGCTAGCTCGCTCTCGCTCCCTCTCTGACAAATTTAAAAAAAAAAAAAAAAAAAAAAAGGTTTGTCTAGGGGTGCCTGGGTGGCTCAGTGGGTTAAAGCCTCTGCTTTTGGCTCAGGTCATGATCCCAGGGTCCTGGGATCGAGCCCCACATCGGGCTCTCTGCTCCGCGGAGAGCCTGCTTCCTCCTCTCTCTCCCTGCCTGCCTCTCTTGCCTACTTGTAACCTTGGTCTGTCAAATAAATAAATAAAATCTTTAAAAAAAAAAGAAAAGAAAGGTTTGTCTACCCCTGGCCAGACTTATCAAAAAGAAAAGAGAAAGGACCCAAATAAATAAAATCATGAATGAAAAAGGAGAGATCACAACCAACATCAAAGAAATACAAACAATTATAAGAACATATTATGAGGGGCACTTAGGTGGCTCAGTGGATTAAGCCGCTGCCTTCGGCTCAGGTCATGATCTCAGGGTCCTGGGATCGAGTCCCGCATCAGGCTCTCTGCTCAGCAAGGAGCCTGCTTCCCCCTCTCTCTCCGCCTGCTTCTCTGCCTACTTGTGATCTCTCTGTCAAATAAATAAATAAAATCTTTGAAAAAAAAAAAAAAGAACGTATTATGCGGAAAAAAAAAAAGAACATATTATGAGTAACTATATGCCAGCAAATTTGACAATCTGGAAGAAATGGATGCATATCTAGAGACATATAAACCACCAAAACTGAACTAGGAAGAAATAGAAAACCTGAACAGACCCATAACCAGTAAGGAGATTGAAGCAGTCATCACAAATCTCCCAACAAGAGCCCAGGACCAGACAGCTTCCCAAGGGAATTCTAATAAACATTTAGAGAAGAATTAATTCCTATTCTCCTGAAACTGTTCCAAAAAACAGAAATGGAAGGAAAACTTCCAAACACATTTTATGAGGCCAGCATTACCTTGATCCCCAAACCAAAGATCCCATCAAAAAAGAGAACTACAGACCAATATCCTTAATGAACACAAATGCGAAAATTCTCACAGTACATTAAAAGGATTATTCACCACAACCAAGTGGGATTGATTCCAGGGCTGCAAGGTTGGTTCAACATCCGCAAATCAATATGATACAATACATTACTAAAAGAAAGAACAAGAACCATACGATCCTCTCAATAGATGCTGAAAAAGCATTTGACAAAGTACAGCATCCTTTCTTGATCAAAACTCTTCACAGTGTAGGGACAGAAGGTACACACCTCAATTCATCAAAGCCATCTATGAAAAACCCACCGCGAATACCATTCTCAATGGAGAAAAACTGAGAGCTTTTGCTCTAAGGTCAGGAACACAGCAGGGATGTCCATTATCATCACTGCTATTCAACATGGTACCAGAAGTCCTAGCCTCAGCAATCAGACAACAAAAAGAAATTAAAGACATCCAAATTGGCAAAGAAGAAGTCAAACTATCACTCTCCAGATGATATGATACTTTATGTAGAAAACCCAAAAGACTCCACTCCAAATCTGCTAGAACTTGTACAGGAATTCAGTAAAGTATCAGGATATAAAATCAATGCACAGAACTCAGTTGCATTTTCTATACACCAACAATAAGACAGAAGAAGGAGAAATTAAGGAGTCAATCCCATTTACAATTGCGCCCAAAACCATGAGATACCTAGGACTAAACCTAACCAAAGAGGCAAAGATTCCATACTCAGAAAACTATAAAGTACTCATGAAAGAAGTTGAGGAAGACACAAAGAAATGGAAAAATGTTCTATTCTCATGGATTGAAAGGACAAATACTGTGAAAATGTCTATGCTACCTAAAGCATTCTACGTGTTTAACACAATCCTTATCAAAACACCACCCATTTTTTTTCAAAAAAATGGAACAAATAATCCTAAAATTTATATGGAACCAGAAAAGACCTCAAATAGCCAGAGGAATGTTGAAAAAGAAAGCCAAAGTTGGTGGCATCATAATTCCAGACTTCAAGCTCTATTACAAAGCTGTCATCATCAAGACTGTATGGTACTGGCACAAAAACAGACACATAGATCAATGGAACAGAATAGAGAGCCCAGAAATAGACCCTCAACTCTATGGTCAACTAATCTTCGATAAAGCAGGAAAGAATGTCCAATGGAAAAAAGACAGCCTCTTCAACAAAGAGTGTTGGGAAAATTGGACAGCCACATGCAGAAAAATGAAACTGGACCATTTCCTTACACCGCACATGAAAATAGACTCAAAATGGATGAAGGACCGCAATGTGAGAAAGGAATCCATCCAAATCCTTGAGGAGAACACAGGCAGCGACCTCTTTGACCTCAGCCACAGCAACTTCTTCCTAGGAACATCGCCAAAGGCAAGGGAAGCAAGGGCAAAAATGAACTATTGGGACTTCATCAAAATTAAAAGCTTTTGCACAGCAAAGGAAACCATCAACAAAACCAAAAGACAGCTGACAGAATGGGAGAAGATATTTGCAAACAACGTAACGGATAAAGGGCTAGTATCCAAAATCTATAAAGAACTTACCAAACTCAACACCCAAAGAACAAATAATCCAATCGAGAAATGGGCAGAGGACATGAACAGACATCCCTCCAATGAAGACATCCGGATGGCCAACAGACACCTGAATAAAGTGCTCCACATCACTTGGCATCAGGGAAATACAAATCAAAACCACGATGAGATACCACCTCACACCAGCCAGAATGGCTAAAATTAACAAGTCAGGAAATGACAGATGCTGGCGAGGATGTGGAGAAAGGGGAACCTCCTACACTGTGGGTGGGAATGTAAACTGGGGCAGCCACTCTGGAAAACAGTACGGAGGTTCCTCGAAAAGTTGAAAATAGAGCTACCCTACAACCCAGCAATCACACCACTGGGTATTTACCCTAAAGATACAAACGTAGTGATCCGAAGGGGCACGTGCACCCAAATGTTTATAGCAGCAATGTCCACCATAGCCAAACTATGGAAAGAACCTAGATTCCATCAACAGATGAATGGATAAAGAAGATGTGGCATATATACACAATGGAATACTATGCAGCCATCAAAAGAAATGAAATGTTGCCATTTGCGACGATGTGGATGGAACTAGAGGGTATCATGCTTAGCGAAATAAGTCAATCGGAGAAAGACAATTATCATATGATCTCCCTCATATAAGGAAGTGGAGATGCAATGTAGGGGGTTTGGGGGGTTGGAAAGGAATAAATGAAACAAGATGGGATTGAGAGGAAGACAAACCGTAAGAGACTCTTCATATCACAAAACAAACTGAGGGTTGCCAGGGGAAGGGGGATAGGGAGAGAGTGGTTAGGTTATGGACACTGGGGAAGGTTATGTGCTATGGTGAGTGCTGTGAAGTGTAAACCTGGCGATTCACAGACCTGTACACCTGTGGCTAATAATACATTGTATGTTAATAAAAAATTTAAAAATTAAAAAACAAAAAAAAGGTTTGTCTATGTGCAACAAGCTCTTTTTCACCTACTGCCTCACTGGCAACTAGAATCCTACTTTTGGGTCATGTTTGACCCTCAAAAATTTGAGCAGCCTCCATGAATGACCAAATCACAACATAGTACTCTTTTGAAAAAAGACATTTTGGGATGCCTGGGTGGCTCAGTCAGTTAAGCATCTGCCTTTGGCTCAGGTCATGATCCCAGGGTCTTGGGATCGAGCCCTGTGCCGGGCTCCCTGCTCAGCAGGGAGCCTGCTTCTCCCTCTGCCTGTAGCTCTCTCTGCTTGTGCGTGCTCTCCGACAAATAAAATCTTAAAAAAAAAAAAAAAAAAAGAAAGAAAGAAAGAAAGAAAGAAAGGGAGGAAGGAGACATTTCATCAGGAAATCCTGACACAGGACATTATGCTATGTGAAATAAGCCAGATACAAAAGGACAAATATTGTATGATTCCATATGAGGTCCCTGGAGTAGTCAAATTTATAAAGACAAAAGTAGACTGATGGGACTGGGAACAGGGGAATGGGTAGTACTGTTTAATGGGGATGGAGTTTCAGTTTTATAAGAAAGTAGTTTGGAGATGTATAGTGATGACAGTCACACAACAATGAGAAAGTGCTTGATGTCACTGAGCTGTACATCTGAGAAGTGGTTATGATGATAATTATTTTTTAATTAGGCTCCATGCCCAGTAGAGAACCCAACATGGGGCTTGAACTTACAACCCCAAGATCAAGACTTGAGCTGAGATCAAGTTAACTGACTAAGCCACCAGGGCGCCCCTAAGATAGTAAGTTTTGTGTAATGTGCATTTTACCACAAATTTTTATTACTTTTTTGAGGATTTTATTTATTTGACAGAGAGAGAAAGACAATGAAAGACTGAGCACAAGTAGGGGGAGTGGCAGGCAGGCAGGCAGAGGGAAAGGGAGAAGCAGGCCCCCCGCCGAGCAAGGAGCCCGATATGGGGCTCGATCCCAGAACCCTGGAACCATGACTTGAGCCAAAGGCAGACGCCTGACTGAGCCACCCAGATGCCCTATATTTTACCATGAATTTTAAAAACTTTAAGAGGACTTAAAATTGTGTCTGGAATATAGCAAGCAACTCATAGGTATTGTTTCTTTCCTTTTTTTTTTTTTAAGACATTTCATCAAGAGAATGGGAAGACAAGCCAACTAGAGGAAGTATTTGCAAAAGACATAGCTGATAAAAGGCTGTTACCTAAAACACACAAAGAACTTTTAAAACTCAAAAAGAAAACAACTCAACTTAAAAATGAGCAAAAGCGGGACGCCTGGGTGGCTCAGTTGGTTGGACGACTGCCTTCGGCTCAGGTCATGATCCCGGGGACCCGGAATCGAGTCCCGCATCAGGCTCCCAGCTCCACGGGGAGTCTGCTTCTCCCTCTGACCTTCTCCTCGCTCATGCTCTCTCACTGCCTCTCTCTCAAATAAATAAATAAAATCTTAAAAACAAAAATGAGCAAAAGGGGGATGCCTGGGTGGCTCAGTTGGTTGAGCGACTGCCTTCGGCCCAGGTCATGATCCCGGCGTCCTGGGATCGAGTCCCACATCGGGCTCCTTGCTCGGCGGGGAATCTGCTTCTCCCTCTGCCTCTGCCTGCTTCTCTGCCTACTTGTGATCTCTGTCAAATAAATAAATAAAATCTCTTAAAATTAAAAAAATAATAATAAAATAAAAATGAGCAAAAGATCTGAACAGATACCTCTCCAATGAAAATATACAGGTGGCAAACAAACATATAAAAAGATGCTTCAGGCAAATGAAAACAATGAGATATACACAACAAAATGGATGAATCTCAAAAATACCAACTGAGGGAAAGAAGTCAGGCACAAAACACTATGTACTCTGATTCCACTTCTGTGAAATTCTAGAACAAGCAAAATTAATCTATAGTCACAGAAGCAGATCAGTGACTGCCTGGGGCTAGATGTTGTAAGGAGACAAAAAGAAACTTCTCTGGGTAATGGAACTGTTCTCTCCTTTGATCACAGTGGTGGCTATACAGGTGTACCATGTGTCAAAATTCATTGAATTGTACACTGCTAGTGTGTTTTATTGTGTGCAAGTTATGCCCTCATCAATCGGATTTAAGGAGAAAACAATGAGAAACCAATGCACGCCTACTAGAGTGACTCAAATTTGGACCACTGACGACACCCAACGTGGGCAAGGATGCAGAACCACAGAAACTGTCACTGCTAGTGGGAATGCAAAACCAGTTCCACCACTTTGGAGGACAGTCTGTCAGTTTCTTTCTTTTTTTAAAAAAAACATTTTATTTATTTATTTGACAGAGAGAGAGATCACAAGGAGGCAGAGAGGCAGGCAGAGAGAGAGAGGAGGAAGCAGGCTCCCCGCTGAGCAGAGAGCCCGATGCCGGGGCTCAATCCCAGGATCCTGAGATCATGACCTGAGCCGAAGGCAGAGGCTTAACCCACTGAGCCCCCCAGGCGCCCCTGTCTGTCAGTTTCTTACAAAACTAAATATACTCTTACCATGTGACCTAGCAATGGTGCTCTTTGGTACTTACCCAAAGGAGCTGAAAAATGTGTCTGTACAAAAAACTGCAGGTGGATGTTTATAGCAGCTTTACTCCTAACTGCCAAAACTGGGAAGCAACCAAAATGTCATTCAGTAGGCGAATGGATGGGTAAACTGTGGAACATTCAGACAATCAAATATTATCCAGCACTAAAAAAGAAGTGAGCTTTCAAACCATGAAAAGAAACCATTTCTTATTTCCTATTCCCATTTCCCATTTCCTCCATGGGAAACATAAATGTGTGTTCCCTGGAGAAAGAAGCCAGTCTGAAAGAGGCCACGTAGCATAGGATTCCAACCCCAAGATGTTCTGGAAACAGCAGAGCTGAGGGGCAGTAAGATCAGTGGGTACCGAGGACAGAGCGGGGACGGGGGAAGGAGGAACAGAGCACAGAGAATTGCAGGACAGTGAGACTGCTCCGTGGGAGACCGCGATGGTGCACACGTCATTCCACATGTGTGCAAACCCACAGAACGCACAGCGGCGAGAGCGAGCCGTGACATAAGCCACGGGCTCCGCGTGATTACGACCTGTAACAAATACACTGCTCTGATGAGGACACTGACAGCGGGGGAGGCTGTGTGTAGAGCGGGGGTTCACGGGAAATCTGTTATCTCCTGCTCGATTTTGCTATGAATTTAAAACTGCTCTAAAAATAAAGTCTATTACCAAAACAAAAAAGACCTTTCAAAATATTATCCTAATAACATGTCCAGTTTCATTTAGCTGGCATTTCCAAATAGCTGAATAGCTGAAGGAGGACAGATTTAGAAAACACTGAAGCCTCACATGGGAAAGGACTTCTGACTTATGATGGGGGTTGGGGGGGGTCCACACTGGTAACATTATGTCTTTAAATCCCCTAAAGAAGTTCAACTGACCCCCATCTTCCTATGGTAAATAACCTTAAGACTGGCCAAAGACCATCTTAAAAGGAAAAAACAGAGAAAAAACACAGACAACACAGTAAGTACAACCTGCACACTGGATGACCAACTCCTGGCCAATGCAGCTCTGGCCATATTTTGCCCCTTCATCTCCCCTGCCTGCAGGCTCCTTTTTGATTTTTCTCCCTTCTAATCTCTGGCAAGCCACTATGAGCTTTAAAGATACAATGCAGTTAAGACAGTAAGCTAAGGGCAGTAAGACCCTTTTCAGACATTTACCAGTAGTTTTCCTTCAAGTGCTGCATCCGGTTGTCACACAAGTTGTTAAGTGATAACATACAGATTTTTTTTTTTAAAGATTTTATTTATTCATTTGAGAGAGAGAGAGCGTGTTGGGGAAGAGGGAGAAGCAGAGTCCCCACCAAGGGGGGAAGCCTGTCACAGGACTGGATGCCAGGACCCTGGGGGATCATGACCTAAACCAAAGGAAGATGTTTAACCAACTGAGCCACCCAGGTGCTCCTAGATTTAATAAACAAAAAATTTTAATTGTTAGACATTTAGAATCTGCAACTACTTTTTAAAATCCTAACTCTATAATGTTGCTTATCTCAGGACCCCTTTCTTTGACAGTTTCTTCAGAACACGCCTATCCCTCTCCCTACAATAGAGCTGGCGGGCTGCACACTTTCCCTGAGAGCAAAGCCGAAACGCTGCGGAGCCACACATGCACGCCAGCGCCCACCCACCACCTCAGATGATCCCAGGGGCCACTGTACTCCAGCCAACACAGTACTAACAAATAAAATGCTTTTCCACTCAGCAAACCCAGATGCCAAGTGCCAGGAAAGCCACTCACTGCTTACCTATGCCTATCTGCCTTCTGTCGTCACTCTTGTTAGTGAACATAAACTCCAAGAGAATACAAGACAGAATGAAGTGCCAACTTGATAATTATTTGTGAAAATGTGGATTCCCTCCATGCCATGGTGCCATGAAGAAACAAAGGAAAGATTAGCCAACTGAGAGGAAGCAGCCCTCACAGCACTGCTAGGCACACAGGAGGGAGGAGAGGATGCACTCAGCTCGGATCCTCGGGTAGGGTCTGGGACTGGAGACCACCACCCCGAGGGAGAGGCATGGGACTCGGAGGAATAACCATACTCCTCAGGTACGGACAAGCTGGGAGGGCAAGAAGGCTTCAACCCAGTTAGCTGCAGGGGGACACATACCTACAACAGAACAACATGAGCAAAGGAAGGAATGGAGAGAAGACACAGAGGTTAAAATCATCACACTGAAATCTCTTACTTTCAATTCTCCAAACCATTCCAAATGGTCTAGCCCATTCCAAAAGGGAACAGCTTTCAGTTCTGTATTCTACCACTAAGCAAATACTGTTTCGCTGGTCATGGTCCAAGATTCAACCTTCCCTGCTGTGTGCCACCTTTAGTGTTCCCGAACAGATTCCAAAGGGTCTTCACTCATGCTTCCTTATGGTAAACACCTGGCACCTGACCTACCCACCATCCAAATATCGCTATTTGAGGCAATACCTCAGAATAAGTAGTGTCAGAGCCCACCTCCCACATCCGAAGCAAAGGGGTGCAAATGCTCTGTCCCTCAGACCGCTGGCCTTAGAGCCTGGGCATGTGACCCATGCCCTGCCAAATCAGTAATATCATGGCGGACTATGCATACAAAAGACTGTTAAGGATCAACACCTTGTGCCTTTGGCCTAGTCAGGGTGCTGTGAACCTTCTGAAGCCATGACTCTCAGGGAAGCATATCTCATGGCAACCACATCTCCACGCGATGGCAGCTGGCCTGGCGAGCAGAGGCAAGGAGAGCTGAGCAGCTGCAGGGGTAAGTGGAATCACACGGTGGAAGGGCAACTCCCTGACCAGCCCACCAAATTACCACCACACTGAGGACCGCATGCCCCTGGGAACAGAGGCCCTGAGAAGGACCCGCACAGGCCACATTGCCATCAAGAGATCAGAGAAGCCTCAGGCACATCCAAATGGAAGCAGAGTCTACAAAACACCTCCTGTACCCCTCAAAACCATCAATGTGATCAGAGACAAATAAAAGCTGATTAAGAGGTCTAAAGAGCCCTGAGGATTAAGGGGTGTGACAGCACAGTGTCCTGTCATGGAGGGAACTCAGGACCAGGAAGGGCAGTACTGGGGCAAATGAAAATAGTGGACATGGAGCATGGACTAAATACAAATGTCATATCAGTATCATTTTTCCTGAATGTTGTAATTGGACTATAGTTACATAAGAAAATATCCTTTGTTTAGAAAATATACTATTATTAAGGGTAGTAAAAGTGCCTAACAAATGCTACCTACTCTCAAATGGTTCAGAAAAACACAATACGAAAAACTGGTCCATATGGATGAAGGGTATACAGGAAATCTTTCTGTTATTCTCAAAACTTTGTAGAAGTTTGACATTATTTTAAAATTCATTTTAGGGGCGCCTGGGTGGCTCAGTGGGTTAAGCCTCTGCCTTCAGCTCAGGTCGTGATCCCAGGGTCCTGGGATCGAGCCCCGCATCGGGCTCTCTGCTCCTCGGAGAGCCTGCTTCCTCCTCTCTCTCCCTGCCTGCCTTTCTTGCCTACTTGTGATCTCTGTCAAATAAATAAATAAAATCTTTTAAAATACATTTTAATAGGGGCGCCTGGGTGGCTCAGTGGGTTAAAGCCTCTGCCTTCGGCTCAGGTCGTGATCTCAGGGGCCTGGGATCGAGCCCCGCATCCGGGTCTGCTCAGCAGGGAGCCTGCTTCCCCCCCTCTCTCTGCCTGCCTGTGATCTGTCTCTCTATCAAATAAATAAAATCTTTAAAAAAATACATTAAAAAATACATTTTAATAAAATACTAAAAAAAGATACTTATAAAATGTTACATTTTAGCAAGTACATACATAGTTTTTCTTCTGCACCTTCTAAATTTTCTATAAGAAACATGGTTTCTTCTACATCTGAAACTGATAAACTTCGCTGATACTCTACAATTGTACAGTATAAACCATTTCAGAAGTTTGAGCCAGAAGGGGATTCTGTCAACCACTTCCTTCTACTATGAAAGTCTTCACCTTTCCACTGATTTTTTTTTTTTTTAAAGATTTTATTTATTTATTTGACAGACAAAGATCACAAGTAGGCAGAGAGGCAGGCAGAGAGAGGAGGAAGCAGGCTCCCACGCTGAGCAGAGAGCCCGATGCGGGGCTCGATCCCAGGACCCTGAGATCATGACCTGAGCCGAAGGCAGAGGCTTAACCCACTGAGCCACCCAGGTGCCCCTCCACTGATTTTTTCAAATTCTTCTCTGAGACAGAGGGGGAAGGGAAGAGGAGAGACCGTATCTGCTATTATTAATAACTTCTAAAATGTCTCACTCTGAGGTAGTCAGCTTTTAACAGTCCATGACTAAAAGAAGGTACAATTAAAAGAAAGAACGCTGGTAGGAATGAGAGCTCAGAAAAGGAGCCATTTTATAGGTGTACTCAATGAGGTCTGTGCTGCTGCTCCTCTACGCCTCCTCTTACTGTGACGAATGACACACACAATGAAGCAAACGTCACTAGGTCCACAATCATTAATTTAATTTTACTGGAATTTTATCTTTTCTTCAGTTCCACATATAAGCAAAAAAAAAAAAAAAAGTTTAACACATTACTCTTTTGCATCTCATCTCAACGTAACTAACTTTTAAAATTTAGCATTTGCGGCACCTGAGAGACTCAGTCAGTGAAGGGTCCAACTCTTGATTTTGGCTCAGGTCATGCAAGGTTGTGAGATCAAGGCTCACATGGAGTTAAGATTTTCTCTCCCTCTGCTCCTCCCCCACCTCCCTAGCACATCCACGCACTCCCTCTCTCTTTAGCGCACTTCCCCCAGACCCCCGCAAAAGAAAAATTTAAAAAATAAAATAAAATTTAGCATTTAGGGGCACCTGGCTGGCTCCGTCAGTACAGCATGCATGATCTCATGGTTCTGAGTTCAAGCCCCATCCTGGGCATAGAGATTACTTAAAAAAAAATTTTTTTTAAAGTAAAAATAAATAAAATCTTTTTTAAATAAAGAAATAAAATTCAGCATTTAAGCCATAGTTGCAAATTTAAAATACCAATAATTTCAAATAAGCCAAATTTAAATATAGACATTTGATCCAAAAGTCAGTTTCACAACTGTAAAAGCCTCAATACTCCATTTCTCTCTCCTACTTCCACATGAAGTTTTCCACTTCAAAAAGAAACCTCACTGCCAGAAAATAAACCAAGAAATAGACAACATGAAGACTCCAGGACTCATCCTGACTGCTGGGCTGGGAGCCCATCTTCACTGTGCCCATGGCAGAGCCTAGCTTGGGAGGGCCCAGCTGGAAGAAATACCCTAAATCTGATGGGGTTTTTATTCCATATAAAACATGATGCTGAACACTTTGTTCATTTTATGCCCCAACATGATTCACAGAGGCACCCCCACGCAGCAGTCCAGAGCAGCTTGCCGCCTCTCACCCACCCCGTTCCACAGGCAGAGAATGGACAGCAACAGGGTTCCAGGATAATGAAGAGGAGCGTGAGGATGGCAGACTTGGGGTGATCTTTCCTTTTCCAAAATGAACTTAATGGCACTACACATCTAATATTTTTAATAAAAATAAAGCAAGGAACATTTTAAAATCAAAATATGTATTCAGTACAGGAACATTTCTAAGAATCTAATACTTAAAAACTTAATTGCAATACTGTTTGCGATAGCAAAAATAATCTAAATGCAGGACAGTGGGGGATGGTAAAGTAAATCACAGCATCTCAGACAGGAGCTCTTGTGCATTTTGTTTAAAGAGTTAACATCATAGAAAAAAAGTCATATTGAGTAAAAAGAGACAAAAAATCCTCACTATAATAGAATTTAAAACTACCATTTAAAAACAAATTAAAAAGATAAAAACAAAATAAAAAACTCAAACCTATTTGTAAAGTAGTGCATATATCCTGTATTAGCAGTGGCTACTCTGGATGGTGGGATTATAGGTGATTTTTCATATCCATTTTTATAGGTCCAAATAGTCTATCACAAGCATTATTTTATATAACTTAAAGCTTTTTAATGCTTTTTTTTTTAACTTTTCTTTTTTAAAAGATTTTTATCTACTTATTTGACAGATAGAGAGATAGCGAGAGAGGGAACACATGCAGGGCGAGTGGGAGAGGGAGAAGTAGGCTCCCCGCAGAGCAGGGAGCCTGATTCGGGGCTTGATCCCAGGACCCAAGGATCACAACCCAAGCTAAAGGCAGATGCTTAACAACTGAGCTATCCAGATGCCCCTAAAACTTTTTAGTATTTTTTTTTAAGATTTTATTTATTTGTCAGAGAGAGAGCGAGCACAGGCAGACAGAGTGGCAGGCAGAGGCAGAGGGAGAAGCAGGCTCCCTGCCGAGCAAGGAGCCCGATGTGGGACTCGATCCCAGGACGCTGGGATCATGACCTGAGCGGAAGGCAGCTGCTTAACCAACTGAGCCACCCAGGCATCCCCTCCCCCCTTTTTTAAAAGATTTTATTTATTTATTTGTCAGAAACTTTTTAGTATTTTAAAATAAACTTTACCTGAATATTTTAAATACTACCAGCATCATAACAATTCATTTTAATAAGTATCTGAATTCCTTGGACCTAACTCTCCTAACTGGGTACCCAAAACTCTAGCCCACAGTCCCAATCAGTAGGCTGGTGGTTGGCCCTCAACCAAGTACCAGATTAGCTTGATGCACTCCAGCACAAATAAACCTCCTGCAACCAACTGCTAAGTTTTAAATTCTTTTTCCTAAATGGTTCTTTCTAACCTTGAGTGCCTGCCAGAAGTTGCTGGAGTTTTTTCAAAATATACACACACCCCAAAGCCCCCCTCCCCTAATTAACCAGTCTCTGAAGGGGGAGGGAGGTCAAGCGCATGAGACAGACACAATCCTGTACCTTCCATGTTTCCTGGAGAAAGGGAACAAAGGGAGAATGGGGCAGGAAGGGATAAGAATCCTGAATTTGGGCAGGACACTTTGACAACAGGCCCCACAGAAAGAGCACATCCCCCTTGCTCCTTACTGGATTTACCAGACAAAATGCTGTGCTTCCAGCTGATGTCAAAACGGCAAAAGCCAAAGTCATCTGTGCCTTAATACAACCCTGAGGGATTTCCATCACCTCCAATTTAACTGGTCCAAGTGAAATCCAATCACTTCCCATTGGTTAGAGTGGCTATGAGGTGTGGGTTTACTCCTAGGACCTCTTCAAGGGGCACACACTGCCCTCTGACGAGGACCTGGTGCCACTCCACACCCACGTGGTCCTGATGAGGCTGGTCTCAGCACTCTGTCCACTGTGGCTCATGACCCACACAGAACCACTGGTGTGCTTCTACCCCTTCTCACATGGTGAAACAGGTGACTTCCTGGGAGCACAAGCCTAGGTCCTTCCCCTCCCTCATTTCCTCTCCCTCCAGCCAGGAATGAATTCACGTCTGCAGAAAGAGACTATGGATACCACCACTGAGAGATACCAGGAGGGAAACAGAGACATCACAGGCCTTGAAAAGCACCTGAGACCACTTCAGCCCACATCTCCATGCTTCACCCAGGTTGGACTCTAGCACTCCACAGATCAAAAGGGGCCCAAGACAAGAAAGACACAGAATGAAGGAGATGCAGTTAAAAAATGAAGAGCAGGGACGCCTGGGTGGCTCAGTTGGTTAAGCAGCTGCCTTTGGGTCATGATCCCAGCGTCCTGGGATCAAGTCCCGCATGGGGCTCCTTGCCCGGCAGGGAGCCTGCTTCTCCCTCTGCCTCTGCCTGCCACTCTGCCTGCCTGTGCTCCTTGCTCGCTCTCCCTCTCTCTCTCTCTCTCTCTCTAACAAATAAATAAAAAATAAAAAAAAAAAAATAAAAAAAGAAGAGCAAAACGGGGGGGCGGGGATATCATGAGATTAGAATATTAATACCAGACTGCACAAAGGCCAGCCAGGAGACCCCGTGTTCTACTCTCCCGTAGAGCTCAGCACTGGCTCTCTGCCTCCCGTGTTCACACTCCATCAGCTTCAACAAGAACCATCAACTGGAGCCTAGAAGTATGCCTTGCTCCCACCGCCTTCGCCTCTGCAAGCTGCCCAGAACCATTCCTGCTCCTTTCCTTGCAAGAGCACCTACAGGTTCCTGCCTCCCTACTCACAGGCAGCCGGGTATGGCCATAAATCCCAGCATGAGGCAAGAAAATGCACAGAAGTACCTGGGACTTTGGGAAGTGCCCATCCTACTTCCTGGAATGCAGAGGTGATGGTTATGGCTCTGCTGGCCATCAAAAACCATGAAGATGAGAGCCACAGTGAGTCTGCATTTTTAGAATGAGAGACATACAGTCTATGGGTTCATAATCACTCATCTACAATTCTGAAATCCCCAAAGCCTGGTTTTGGTGTTACTTGCTCGGCTGTGAAACCTGATCTGAAGACAAGAATGTGCATGCTCCTCTGCAGAAACATGATCTGTCTGTGTGGAGCAACAGCAATGCCCAGCCTTTGTGGGGGGTGCCAGGAACTGAGTTATAAGCACTGGGTCACTCTTCTACAATCCCAAAAGATCTCTGTCCCGTGCCCAGGGTTCTGCAGACCTGCCTCCCTGCTAGCTTCTGTGTCTGGTCACCCGTAGCCAGACTCAGGCCTGGTTCTGCCATCCATCTCCAGCCCCCCTCCCCTCAGGCACAGGCCCACTATGTGGTCACGGGACCATCCTTCTGCTCACGACCAGAGGCCCCTGGATGGTGAAGGACAAACTCCCCAACAGGCAAGGTGCTACCCAGCCTCAGGCCCCTGGCCCATCTGTCTGCATACACAGCCTTCTACACTGTGTCTTATGCCAGTTGTCCCCAGCCTCCCTGCCCCTGCCTCTCCTTGACCCCCACAGTGACTACACCAACATTTCTGCCTTCTGCCAAGGCAGGGCCATGTCTCCTTGGCCCTCACATCACAGCTCTGCATGACAGAGCTCAACCACTACGCACTCCACTCAGAACATGCAGTTTCTCCATGGGCTCTTGTCCATCATGAAGAATAGATCTGAGGTCAGAAAGAACCAATGTTTGTTCTATAGTTTAAAGTATTTACCTCTAAACAAGAGCAGTGCCCTGCAGCCCCTGTGCTGCCTCAACTGCCATCCAAAGACTCCCGGGCCAACTCAACCAGAGCAAGGACAGGTGCCTACACATCCAAAAAAGAGACATTACTACAGGGTAGGAGAAGAGTGACTCTGAACTGTCCAAAGCACAGATGCCAACAACAGGGTAGTGTGGCACATACTTGAGAGAAGTAACCTCTCCCTCTTTTTCTAAAAGGAAAATGAAAAGCTTTCTTTGCCTGTGTCCATAGATAAAATCTTTAGCACAAGTCCAGTAACTCCGCAACTTATTTTTCATGAATCGGATTTTCTTTGCTAATCAGAAAGCCAGAGGAGGACTAAAGTTCCTGTTATACTGCCCTATGACAGCAACTCAAACAAAACATGTGGGGGACATGTAGCATTGACACCAATAATTAATTCCACATTACTTCTCATTCCTCCTTTAGAGAAGGGCAAACCTCAGATTTTTGAGAATTGGCGATTATTTTTATTTTATTTATTTTTATTTTTTAAAGATTTTATTTATTTATTTGAAAGAGAGTGAGTGAGAGAGCACGAGCAGGGGGGTGGGGAGAAGCAGACTCCCCTTCTGAGCAGGGAGACTGAGGTGGGGCTCGATCCCAGGACCCCAGAATCATGACCTGAGCCAAAGGCAGTCATTTAACTGACAGAGCCACTCAGGTGCCCCAAGAATTGGCAATAATTTTTAAAGTACTCACTCCTGAGAGTTGACAGTGACATTACCTATCAATGGGCACAGCTGCCACAATATACAGACACAACCTGTTCTAGGAACAAGACACAGCATTTCAAGCCAAGACTAAGTATTTTTTTAAAGATTTTATTTATTTACTTGACAGAGATACAGTGAGAGAGGGAACACAAGCAGGAAGAGTGGGAGAGGGAGAAATAGGCTCCCCGCTGAGCAGGGGGCCTGATGCAAGACTCGATTCCAGGACCCCAGGACCATGACCTGAGCCGAAGGCAGACGCTTCACAACTGAGCCAGCCAGATGCCCCAAGACTAAATATTCTTCCACGTCAAAAGCATAACACAAAATAAAATGATACACCAATATCTTCAAATATTATATAACATCTACAAGATGTTTCTTAGTTGCAAAGCAATTACACTGGGTTTAGAACCCAAACGGAATACGCTTTACTTACAACAGGGTAAGAGTAGCTAGTATGCCTAAAAGAACAGATTAATCTCCATCAAAGCAATCAACCTTTAGATATAACCTTCCCTTAGTACATGGAAATATATACTCATTACAGCAATTAAAAAAAAAAAAAAAGGAAACAGATGCCCATTTGTAGACACATATTCTTGTCATCCCAATAGTGTTTTATTTACTTATCTTTTTTAAAGATTAAGTTAGGGCGCCTGGGTGGCTCAGATGGTTAAGTGTCTGCCTTCGGCTAGGGTCATGATCCCAGGGTCCTGGGATCGAGTCCCACACTGTGCTCCCTGCTTAGTGGGGAGCCTGCTTCTCCCCCGCCTCTGCCTGCCTCTCTCTCTCTCTCTCTCAGTGTCGCTGATAAGTAAATAAATAAAATCTTAAAAAAAAATTTATTTATTGGGCCACCTGGGTGGCTCAGTCAGTGAAGCATGTGCCTTTGGCTCAGATTGTGATCCTACGGTCCTGGGATAGAGCACAGAATTGGGCTCCCCCGCTCAGCAGGGAGTCTGTTTCTCCCTCTCCCTGCCACTCCCCACTGCTGCTTCTCCCCTTCTCTGTCAAATAAATAAATAAATAAAATCTTTAAAACATTTTTTTAAAAAAAGATTTATTTATTTGAGAGAGAGATTATGAGCAGAGGAAGAGGCAGAAGGAGAAGCAGACTCCCCCCTGAGCAGGGAGCCTGACGTGGGACTCAATCCTGGGACTCCAGGATCATGACCTGAGCTGAAGGCAGATGCTTACCTGACTGAGCCACCCTGGCACCCCTTAATGGTGTTTTAAATCCAGGTATGCATTGGCTGTACCACACACAAACACTTAACGTACAATTCCACCAGTATAATTACTCCATACATGCTGTTCTACAACTTTTCTTCTTCTTTCTATGTGGATAAATACACTTTAACGATTACATGGTACTTCCTTCAATATAATGCAGTTTACATAATCTAAATGCCAAAAAAAAAAGATTAGATAAATTAGTACAATTTAAAAACCTATTTTAGTTTGTCTTGTAGATTTTCCAATCTTCTAATTAATGGCTGTTTTCAGCTCTGAATAGAGCTTAGTGATTTTAAAAAATGGCAAAAAAAACCCCAAAACTGGATGTGGGTTTGAATCTATCATTTCTAAGCTATGCACTTTTGGATTAACACCCTCCATGCCTCAATTTCCTTCTACAATAGGGACAAGAATCAATTCAACAGAGGGGCACCTGGTTGACTGTCAGGTAAGTGGCCAAGTTGTGATTTCAGCTCAGGGTCATGGGATCTGGCTCCATGTCAGGCTCCACACTTAGCTCATAGTCTGCTTAGGACTTTCTCTTTCCCTCTGCCCCCACCCGCCACCCCCTCACCACCCACTCACACTTGGGTGCATACACGGGCACTCTCTCTCAGATAAATAAAATCTTGAAAAAAAAAAAAAAAAAAAAGAATCAATTCACAGAGCAACTGAGAGTAGGTGCTGGGAAAGCCAGTGTGCCTTCAAGGGCCTCTGCTATCCCATCCTCATCACCATCCACAGGTAAGAATTCCACCCTTCCCACTGGTGTGCTACATACATGGTAACATTTTAAAACATTATAATAACTTAAATGCAAAATTATTTCTTCCTTTATATTAAAGCAAAATGTTCTTCCTAGGACTGTAGATATTTGGAAACATTTCTTTAACAAAAATCATTATTATGGTCCTAAGCCACTAAAAGGCTTTGGGGTGGGGGTATTTTAAAGAAAATGGAACCAATATATCGACAGTACAGACTACTGAAGAATTTCGTATTTCCTGATTCAAATTACTAATAGCCAAAACAGACTTATTTTTTTAAAGATTTTATTTATTTTATTTTTTAATATTTTATTTATTTATTTGACAGAGAGAGATCACAAGTAGGCAGAGGCAGGCAGAGAGAGTGAGAGGGAAACAGGCTCCCTGCCAAGCAGAGAGCCCGATGCGGGACTCGATCCCAGGACCCTGAGATCATGACCCGAAGGTAGTGGCTTAACCCACTGAGCCACCCAGGCGCCCTAAAGATTTTATTTATTTTAATTAAGACATGAAGAGGGAGAGAGTACAAGGGGGGAGGGAGGTGGGTCAGAGGGAAAGGGAGAAGCAGACTCTCTGATGAGCAAGGAGCCCGAGATTCCTTGGGGGTTGATCCCAAGACCCTGAGATCATGATCTGAGCTGAAGGCAGATGCTTCACTGACTGAGCCACCCAGCTACCCCATCAAGATAGACTTACTGAGAATAATAGTCTGACTTCCATGTTATTTTGTACTCAAGGTAATTTAGAAAATTTTTCATACTCTATTTCACTTTTTAAAAATGGGATAATAAATTTGACTTTACTCAAATGTTGTCACATCACTAAATCCAAGAAAAAGAACTGCCACTATTTCACACTCAGTGCAAAATGACAAAAATGAGAATTAAAAGAATTAAAATTTTCACTCAAAAGAACTGACCTTCAGAAGCAACATCAGCAAAACAGCTCACTAAGAAGCTCCAAGTTCTCATTCACCCTCACCCCACACATAAACACACAAACACTGGGAAAACATGCAGCAACTGTCAGAACCAATTTGTAAAAACTCTGCAAGAGAGTCAGAAGTCTGCAAACACCAAGTGCTGAATCAAGAAAGAGGTGCCACGGAACGGCAGGCAGGTTTTTGATTCTCCTGCCCCTGCCTGCTCCCTCTAGCACGGTAGCAACAGGCCTTGGTCTTGAAGCACAAATTGTCTTCAAGCATAAAAGGTCTTAAAGTAATGGTCCTAAAGTAAACACAGTGTTAAAGTGATAACAGCCAGGGTTGTCAGTATGGGGCTGTTTTCCTGGTTTGGGGACAGAAGAGACTTTGGTCACTATTGTGTATGTCTCTTCTAACCTGCCACAGACTACCTGAAGGAGTGACATAGGCACTCTTCTGGTGTTTTGTTCAACTCAGAAATCAGGCTGAAAAGGCTTGAAAACACTGCAAGTTGATTAAAAATCCTCAGAACCTGTGGCAAAACATTACATACAGTCTAAACATACACTACACTCCCTAAGGCAAAAGCTGGGGAGAATTTCTCTGGGAAATTAGGACATTCAAAAGTAACAGGTCATATTAGGAAGTTCAGAATACCACACAGATGTCCAGGGCAAGATGCATGCTTATACAAGACCTGAGAAGACTCTGGGTTTTTCACCTTGAGCTGATCCTTAGGCACAGTGCAAGCCTGATCAAGAGCTGAAGGAGGGCCCGGGCACAGAGCCAATATGCAAAGAATGGGAGATAGGAGAGCTGCTCATGTTCAGGAAATCTCTGTCGAAACACCAGCTAAACACAAGACAGAAATAGGACTTCAGGAACTACATTGTCAGGAAAAGAGTCTTTGGAGTAATAGTCTGGATAAGTCACTAGGCAAAGAGAACTCTACAGCCTTTAACAAACAAAAAACAACAGACCTCTTGGGAAGGAGAACCTGATTTCCATAGTTATTATATTATAATAGCCAAAAGTCCAGTTTTCAAAGACAACAAAATCAAAAGCCACATGAAGAACAGGAAAGCATGACTTGGTCAAAAGAACAAAATAAATGAACAGAAATCATCTCTGAAGAAGGAGAGACATAAGCCTTACTAGACAAAGACTTTAAAACAACCATGTCACAGCACCTGGCTGAATCAGTTAGTAGAGCATATGATTCCTGATCTTAGGGTTGTAAATTAGATGTAAATTTTGTAAAAATTACATTGTAAACTAAGCCCCATGTTGGGTATAGAGATTACCATAAAATAAAATCTTAAAAAAAAAATGTTTCAAAAAAACAACCATGTTATGTGCTCAAATAAACAAAAACACAAAAAACTAAAGGACGTCAGGAGAATTACAAAGGAACAAACAGGAATATCAACAAAAAAGTAGAAATTATAAGACAGGACAAAAGAGCAATCTGTTGAAGTTGAAAAGTACTGTAAATAAAATGAAGAATTTACCATAGGGGTCGAGCAGCATCTCTGAACAGGCAGAACAAAAAATCCACAAACTTAAAGATAAGATAACTGAAATGATCAAGTCTGAGAAGCAGAAAGGAAAAAGAAGACTGAAAAGAGCCTTAAAGAACTCGTGGGACATCAATAAGTAGACCAACACACACCTTATGGGAGTCTCAAAAGAAGAAAAGAAAAAGAGGCAGAATGAAAATATTTGAAAAAGATAATGGCCGAAAACATCTCAAATCTGATGAAAGACACAAACCTACAAATCCAAGAAACTCCATAAACTCCAAGTAGGATAAACTCAAAGGACCCATAACAAGACATTATAATTAACCATCAAAAGACAAAGAGAGGGGCACCTGGGTGGCTCAGTGGGTTAAAGCCTCTGCCTTCGGCTCGGGTCATGATCCCAGGGTCCTGGGATTGAGCCCCGCATCGGGCTCTCTGCTCGGCAGGGAGTCTGCTTCCTCCTCTCTCTCTCTGCCTGCCTCTCTGCCTGTCTGTCAAATAAATACATTTTTTAAAAATCTTAAAAAAAAAAAAAAAGACAAAGAGAGAATCTTGAAAGCAGCAAGACAGAAGTAACCTGTCGCATACAAGGACTCTCTATAAGGTTAATGGCTGTTTCTCATTATAAGCCATGAAGGCCAGAAGATAGTGAGATAACATTTAAAGTGCTAAAAACATAAAATAAATTTAAAAATTAAAACTGTCAGCTGAGAATTATATCTGGCAATCTGTCCTTCAAAAATGAGAGAGAAATTAAGATATTCCTCAATAAACAAAAATTAAAGAAGCTCATTAACACTAGACCTGCCTTAGAAGAAAAGCTAAAGGGAGTCCTTCAGGTGGAAATAAAAGATCACTCTACAGTCACTCAAAACCATATGAAGAAATAATCTCCAGTGCAGGTAAAAATGTGAGAAATTATAAAAGTTAGTATTATTGTCATTTTGGTTTGTAATTCTACTTTTGATTTCCTACAGGAATCAAAATACAAATCCATAAAAAATTATAAATGTTATTTGGCACACAACGTATAAAGATGTAATCTGTGACAACATAAAAGGGAGGAGGAAGGACATACACAGGAGGAGAGTTTTTGAAGTTGATATAATTTCAAAATAGATGGCTTTAAATTTAGGATGTTAAATATAATCTCCATGGTAAACATAAAGAAAATCTTTAAAATATACACAAAGGAAAATGACAAGAGAATCACAACACTAAATAAAGAGAGAGAGAGAGAGAAAGAAAGAAATCACCTAAAATCAGACAGTTGAAGGGTACCTGGGTGGCTCAGTGGGTTAAAGCCTCTGCCTTCGGCTCAGGTCATGATCTCAGGGTCCTGGGATCAAGCCCAGGATCAGGATCTCTGCTCAGCGGGGAGCCTGCTTCCCCCCGCCCCCTGCCCGTCTCTCCGCCTCTCTGCCTACTTGTGATCTCTGTCTGCCAAATAAATTAAAAAAAAAAAAAAAAATCAGACAGGAAGAAAACAAGGGGCAACAAAGCTGTAAGACATAAGGAACAATAGTAAAATAGCCAAAGTCTTTCCTTACCGTAATTACTTTAAACATAAGTGGACTAAACTCCCCAATCAAAATATTTGAGACAAGAAATTTAAATTTTTTTCTTTAAAACAGTATTAATGTTTACTCAGCCAATTCTCCTGTATCAGGCAAAGACAATCTACACCACAACCCCATGAAGTCAATTCAGTAATATCCTGTTTATAGAAAGAGGACCCTAAGGCTGAGAGATTAAATAGTCTGATCACATGGGGGAGAAGGCTCTCATCTCCCCTTTCAAGCAGTGCTATGAGACTGTTCACTAATGAATGCCTGTGTTACTCATTCTTACCTCACCCTCAATCTTTCCTGTGTGGAGAGAAAGACACAGAGGAGATAACAAGTAACCTCTGAAATGTGGCTCTTAAATGAAGACCCCAGAGAGTTGCCCTCCATAGAACAGAGAGGGCACCTAAGACTGACCTAGAACCTACTAAACACCAGGAACTGAGAGACACTCAACCAGTCTTCTCAGGAATAAAATCTTTAATTTTGTTATTCATTTTTCAAGTTTGAATCCTTTTTAATAAATGTCTTTCCTTTATTTTTCACGATTTTATCTTTTACAGCAAAATTGCCTTATAGTCAGTTATGTAGCAAAAAATGTTTGCAGAGAAAATACAGGACACGGGCAAAATTTCAGTATTGTTAAAACATCACCTACACACTCAAAATGCTCTATATACTGAAAAAGACCAGAAAGATATAACAGTAAGTGTCCAACTTACTTGTTTAGGGATTTTTGTATCCCATCTATTCAAGTAAAAGTCAAAAGATGAATTTCAAACCGCCAGTTATTATGACAAAATACCGTAAGAATACGGCAGCCAACGGCAGTCTTTCACAATATGGTCGTGTCAGACTCCCTCACACCATCAGTTCATTTTCCAGGAAAACCAAGACAAACAAACAAAACCACCCCCCCACCCCCCGAAAAATGCAATGGATTAATTCAGTGTCTCTTTAACCCCATTAACTGTGAATGTTTTCAGAATAATTTTACCGGTAAGATATGCCTGAGAGTACATATTCCAAGAGGGAGAACACTGGGCTACTCCTTAAAATACTAAGACCAATCTTACAACCTAGCTAAGATTTATAGAAGGTGTTCTTCTGTGCGTGTCCTTCCAAAACTGCAAAGGGAGTGATTCTGCATCAGGCGTCTCCACCTCAGGCTTCATTTCAGAAAGGTGCCTGCCACTGAATTTGAAACAAGTGCTGTTAGCTTAAAGGTTTTAAGTGGGTATGATCTGTAAAAAATTATTAAGATTCACTCACAACAGCTCCAAGAATAATATCCAATGGCTGTTATCAACTACTCTACAACTGTGCTGGGGGGGGGGTGCCTTCGGTCTTCCTCCCTACTACTGACATTTGAGGTTGGATCATTATCTGTTGCAGGGGAAGAGACTATTCTGTGCATTATAATATTTTTAGCAATGTCCCTGGCCCGGCCCACTAGATGCCAGAAGCAGCACCTCCTCCCAGTTGTGCCAACCTAGCATGTCTCCAGATACTGCCAAATGTCCCAGGAAGGGGAAGGGGCCCTGGTGAGAACCACTGCTGTACTCTGATACCTTTCACTGGATAAGACACACAAGCCATCTGTGCCAAATGACAAACTGCAGCAAAAGCCAAATAATGTCTAAAATCCCTAAAGAATTCTCAGCAGAGCACCACACACAAACTCTAGAAATTGATGCATATAGGAAAGGCAGCTTTCTTTCTTTCTCTTCCTTTTTTTGTGGAGAGTGTGTATGCAAGGGGTTGGGGGAGGGAAGGAATAGAGGGAGAGAGAAAATCTCAAGCACACTCCATGATGACCAGAGACTGACCTGGGGCTAGATCTTCATGATCCCAAGATCATGACCTAAACTGAAATCAAGAGTTGGACACTTAACTGACTGAGCCATCCAGGCACCCCAGGAAAGGCAGGTTTCTAAAAAGCGCTCCCTAATCTCCCCATGTGGGCACTTCCTGGGATGACAACAGTTAGCACCTTGTCATGGTGCTCAAACTGCTTCAAATCACAGGAACACTGATGTGTGCCTTAAACAAGCCCTGGTGTATTGTTCCATTAGCATATTCAAAAAATCCTCATCAAAAACTGGGACCAGCGGCCTCTGGGTGGCTCAGTGGGTTAAAGCCTCTGCCTTCAGCTCAGGTCATGATCTCAGGGTCCTGGGATCGAGCCCCGCATCGGGCTCTCTGCTCAGCGGGGAGCCTGCTTCCTCCTCTCTCTCTGCCTGCCTCTCTGCCTGCTTGTGATCTCTGTCAGATAAATAAACTCTTACAGAAAAAAGATATTGTAAACTGCTCCAAAACCCAAACATAAAACATGAGCTATGCAGAAATGTTAAATAGATAAGAATACTATCCAAGGTGTTGATGCTTTCATTAAAAGCTTCCTTATTTTAGAAAATGTATTTTCTTCGTTTAAAAAAAAAAAACAAAAAAACAAAAAACCAACAGAACACCTCCCTCCTCAGCAAAACAAGAGTTGTTGCATTTTCACAATGGAAAAATCTGTTGTCACTATAATAGCCTCATCTTCTGGACTATTTCCACCAATTATGCATGAAGCTTTGCTGAGCTTCTGCAACTGTGGATCTAGATGGAAGGTGCTGGTAATTGGGGGAGTCAAGTCTGACTGGAATCCCATTACTCGACAGATGATTAGCACTTGAGAATGTTCACGTAGCAGTAACATCCTAAATCAGCACTCAGTGGGTGCACATGTTCTGGATACATACCAAGCGATGATGGCTCTGTGCCATTTCCAGGGGGTTACAAACACATATAGGACCTGGTCCCCACATCATGGAAGACCAGCACAGAGGAACCTGAGCGAGTTGAGTTACGGCAAAAGACAATGAGGAGGGAAAGGAGGGAACATCTCTGCCTCCCTTTAGCCTGACAGCACAGCGGGGGTGGGGGGCGGGGGCACTAGTCCGGAGAACAGGCTCCACGACCTACTACTAAGGGTCCTGAGCACCAATGTCAGCCTGGCAAGCACTCAGTTGACATGACAGGCCTGCAGAGGAGCCCAGCTTCAGGTCTGTAATGCCTCCCTGGAAGAAACCACAGCCCAAATTTCAAAAATGCATGTGGTTCCTTACATTTTAATAAAAAAGCAGTTTTAAAAAGAAAAACAGTGCATTGTGAATTATGAAGTTTTTCAACTGAACAGAAAAGCCATTCTTAATTTCCAAACAACAGTTTGGCCAATGGCATTAATGAACAAGTATCCTTCAAATCAGACCACAAACGGGACAACTTTTAACCAGTTCCCTTCCCTGACTTTGTAACCAAGGCAGAAGCAGTTTTTCTTCTCTCCCAAATCAGGAAAGTTCTGGGGTGATGCTTAGTTTGGAATGGAACAGAACCAACAGAGACTGCAAGAGGGAGGGCACCCCCAATGGACCTCTTCTGGCCCAGCCTGCTGGACTACACCAACCATGTCCCACAGCCTCTATGCCTAGGTGCCAGGAGGGAGAGGGCAACTTCTCCCAGCTGAAGGAACTTCAAACTTCACTCACTACTCCAAGAGGCCCTAGATCAATTTACTGCAGGCATGTGTACAGAGCTATGAGCAAGCTGAAGAGTGCCGGCCCTCCAGAACATTGATGCCCTCAGGTCACATTTTGTGACACATTAAGTCCTCACAGGCCCCTTCACACCAGGGCACACTCATGGACAAAACACACGTAGCCCCTGATGTACCAGGGACACAAGCACAGTGCTGTGTCGCACAAGTCATACAGTCGTTATCCCATGTTACACACGAGAGAACAAAAATTCCAACAGGTTAAGCGGGAAGGGTGAAGTCTAGCCCCAGGGTGCCCAGCTCCAAAGCCCATCCTCACCATCTCCCGATACATTCAGACACATATGACCACCCCCTGCCACATAGGCTTGTTTCTCAAAATGCATCATGAATTCAAGTTATTTTATTGTATGTGCCGCTGAAGCAAGCACATGAATTCAAGTTATTTTAAACCTAAACTGTCTTAAACCACTCATTAAACATTAAAATAAACGGAGTTTTGCCACTGGAAGAATTACCACATACTAGGTGAAGTAGAAGTTAACCCAGTTGTTGGGTTATTTTTAACTTAGTAAATTAACAACTACATTAAAATAGCTCCCCAGTGTTCCCAATATCTACAAATCAGTGATAAAATATATCTCAGTTTGGTAAACGAAAACATATTATAGCTTTAAAAAAATTTTTTTAAAGATTTTATTTATTTATTTGACAGAGATCACAGTAGTCAGAGAGGCAGGCAGAGAGAGAGGAGGAAGCAGGCTCCCTGCTGAGCAGAGAGCCTGATGTGGGGCTTGATCCCAGGACCCTGAGATCATGACCCGAGCTGAAGGCAAAACCCAACCCACTGAGCCACCCAGGTGCCCCTTTTTAAAAAATTCTTAAATTTATTTGACAGACAAAGATCACAAGTAGGCAGAGAGAGGGAAGGAAGCAGGCTCCCCGCTGAGCAGAGAGCCCCATGTGGGGCTCGATCCCAGGACCCTGAGATCATGACCTGAGCCAAAGGCAGAGGCTTAACCCACTGAGCCACCCAGGTGCCCCATATTATAGCTTTCAAAGAAAAGCACTAGTGGTCATTAAAAGCAATTAATTTGTCTGCTGAGCACTTTTCAAAGTGCAAAGCCCATCTGCCCCTCTGCTATGGATATCTCCCTACTCATCACCCACTCCTGAGCCCTGGAGTCCAGACATCTTGGTTCCCGGCTCTCAGCTTTGTATATAAACAGGTCAGTCGCAGGTCATAAAATATAAAGGCTTCTCAGCCAACCCCGCAGCCCTGGAACAAGAAAACACGAGAGACCTCACGAGTGAGTCCTGCTCTGGTCTTCGAATAAGACATCCCCATGGGATGTTCTACTACAGGGAACCCTTCACACCTTGTCTGTGTCTGCTCTGTGGGCCAACCAGACCTCTGTTGCGTCTCTCGGGGGTTCCTTCACCCACTTGGCCCCGGTGACCCACAGGGTCTCCACTCTTCCCAAGCCTATTCTTTTTTTTTTTTTTTTTTTTTTAAATTTATTTGACAGACGGAGATCACAAGCAGGCAGAGAGGCAGGCAGAGAGAGAGTCGGGGAAGCAGGCTCCCTGCCGAGCAGAGAGTCCGACGCGGGGCTCGATCCCAGGACCCTGGGATCATGACCTGAGCCAAAAGCAGAGACTTTAACCCACTGAGCCACCCAGGCGCCCCCCCAAGCCTTAACTCCACCCTCCCCACAACAGTCCCCTGCCCCACGAACTTCTTACACCCTCACCTCCACTCACTCTCCAGCCCCACACCTAGCCTCCTTCCTCATCCTCCAAGCGGTCCTGATCGCCAAGCACATGGCTCTCCGAGGAACATGACATCGGTGACATTTGAGTCACTGCACTTTCCTGAGGCCATCTCCACTCCTGGCACTCCGCTTACTCTCCTCTTTCTGTTAACTGGTATTCTCTGAGAACCTTGGTTCTGCCCCATTCCCACTTCTAAACACGACCAAGTCATTGTGAGTTCCTTCAGTTCTTTTCTTGGGAGTCTTTGCGTGGAAAGCTCCAGAAGCCACTCTCTGCTCATCTCTTTCCAGTACCAACCTTCAATGACACTATCCCTGATTTAATGAGAAAGTCTTCAAATGTGACATTAACAAACTTCATCTGCAAGTTAAAACATGCCATACGAGAAAGAAAGTAGTGCTGTATCATGAACTGATTGACAATTAATTTAGCATAGGAACAGGTCACTTTTCTAAATAAACACAGGTGTAGTTTCACATGTTAAGTAGTTTGGAGCAATAGCAAATCCAACCTGTTCTATTTCTGTTTGGCTATTAGATATTCTAGGACCTTTCTGATCAAAAATATGTCAAATTCACTTGAGAGGTTTCAAAGTACTTGAACAACTGCTAAAAAGTTGCTGATTTTTATTTATAAATTATACTTAGTTTGCTACCATGGCAACAACAAGAGCAACAACACACCCAGACATTCCTGCCCAGCAGATCTTCCTAAAACACTTTATTGTCCACTCAGGCACCAGAACGGGTCCCTAGACAAATAAGAACCCTGTCCTCAAAGAGGACACTCCTCATTCTGTCACTGACCATATTGAAAATGCTCCCCAACCAGGCCCAGGCAAATTTCACACTCTACGTGGAGGCCCAAGGTCCCTTCCAGCCTAAATTCCATGTTTTTCAGCACCAGGTTACTGGCCCAGGGACACCCATAAGGCCACCTCCACCTGCTCACTTCCAGGAGCCCCCCCACACGCACATGTGCACACAGGTGGCCCAGGGTTCTTCCACGGAGGCCTCCCCAGAGAACTCCCTAGTACCAATAACACCTGCACCTCCAGATGAGTTATATGCTCCTGGAGAGGAAAAAGTTTGCATTTCTGTACACACAGCCTCACATAATTTGTGGAAATCACCTGTTTTCTGGAAAAACCACACATCCTGGCACTCATGCGCATGCTCAGCAACCTCCCCACACACTTGAGGATCCCAGTTTTGCTCACCAATCATCATGGAAAAACCATTTGTATTCAGCTCTTGCCCAAATGGCTTAAAATACAACGGCCAGCACACGGGATCACCGGCCTCATCTTTCTCTACTCCCCTTCAATTAACATGTTACTTGCTATTTTAATAGAATGACAAATCATTCTTTAAGCCTGAATTACTTCCGTACTCTGCAAGTTCTCCGTGTGTAAATTTTTACACTTGATCTTAGCCAAAAGGCCGAGAAGCGATCCGTGTGTAAATTTTTAACACTAACCACAAGATACAAATTCACTCTAAACTTGGAATTGGACTAAAATCGCCGTTGTTCAAATAAAAGACCAACCATGGATTGTCCTGGCTTTTAACTTATACAGTGATTTTCAATCCAGGGGACAAATCTACAGAACTGCTCGAAATTACATGTGCTATTAAACTTGCACAAACTGGGGCGCCTGGGGGGCTCAGTGGGTTAAAGCCTCTGCCCTCGGCTCAGGTCATGATCTCAGGGTCCTGGGATCGAGCTCTCTGCTCGGCGGGGAGCCTGCTTCATCCTCTCTCTCTGCCTGCTTGTGATCTGTCGAATAAGTAAATAAAATCTTAAAAATAAAAGAAATAAACTTGCACAAATTGGCTTTTTAACTCAAAAAGAACTTGTAACTTAAAACTACGTTTAGTTCCGAGGAAAGGGCTTTTTAAGCCCTTCTCTCTGCGCTCAGCTAGTACCAGCCGCCTTCGCACCGTTCCTCTCCGCGAGCGGCGTCCAGCGCTCTCCACCCACGCCCGGAACGCGGCCGCGAGGAGCGCCGCTGCGACGTCCTGGTCACTGCGTATTCCACCGTCGAAAGGCCAAGGCCCTTCTGAGGAGAGCCCCGGGCCCAGTGGCCCCGAGCCGGGTCCCAGGCGCCGGCCTCCGCCGCGCCGCATCTCCTCCTCAGCCGTCCGTCCTCGGGGCGGCGCGGGACCCCCGGGAAGTCGGCCGGGGGCGCCCTCCCCCGAAGGTCAGCTCACCCTCGTGCGCGGCCCGTCCGTACAAGCAGGTCTGGCTGAGGACAGGAAGGATTTTCCGGAAAAACCTCAAAACGCTGGGAGCAGAGAGACCAAGTCCTCCGCGGTGACCTCGAGCCGTCCGTCAGCAACGCTCGCCCGGGCGCCGGGCGGCCCCCGACGAGCCGGCCCGCCGCGCCCCCACGCCGCGCCCCCTCCGGGCAGCCTCCCCGGCGGCGCGCACACCGGGGCGCGGGCGGGCGGCAGCGCTGCTCGGCCCCAGCCGCTCGCGCCGCGCAGACGGGACGGGAGTCGCTCCAGGCCGAGCAGGCGGGACGCGCCGCGGACACCCCCGGACGCGCACCCGACGCGCCGGGACCCTGCGGGAAGGGCCCGGTCCCCGGACGTACGGGCCGCGCTTGCGGAGCCCGCACTCCGCGGGTCGCCCAGGGCGCGACGGGACGCGAGCCTCCCGCGGCCCCTCAGCGCGGGCCCCGGGGAGAGAAACACGCTTCCGCGGGGGCCGCCGCTGCAGCGGCCGGGGCGGCGGGGTCGCGGGCCGCGGGCCGGGCTCGGGCAAGACACGCGGGGCCGCGCAGCGAGCGTCGCCCCACGTGCGCAGCGGCCCGGGCCTCGCGCTGCGACGGGTCCGCCTAGGTAGGGCCCGGGCTGCGGCTGCGGGTCCGGCTCCGCGCCCGCCGCGCCGGCCGGGCCCCCGCCCCCGCCCCCGGCCGCCCCGGCCCGGCCCCGGCCCCACTCACACGCGCGGCAGCTGCAGCGGCGGCGCCCCGCGCCTCTGGAACACGCCGTCCACGAACACGCCGTTCTTGCCGAGGCAGCGCAGGTAGAAGTCGCCGCCCGCGTCGGGCCCGGGCTGCGCGGACGGCTCCGGGGCCGCCCCGCCATGGCCGCCGCCGCCCGGGGGCGTGAAGATCTCGAGGTGGCGCCGCGAGATGAAGCTCGAGTGGCCCATGCTCACGTCCACCGAGCCCTGCGACGAGTTGCGCCCGATGGTCACCGAGCG
This sequence comes from Mellivora capensis, assembly GCA_004024625.1. Classification (NCBI taxonomy): domain Eukaryota; kingdom Metazoa; phylum Chordata; class Mammalia; order Carnivora; family Mustelidae; genus Mellivora; species Mellivora capensis. The sequence goes on along the minus strand of PISX010004828.1, from coordinate 75,046 downwards.
CTTCTTCATCAGGTACTCGAACTCGCGGCCCTCGAGGCGCGCCACGGCCCAGCCGCCCGGCGGGGACCCGCCGCCCGCGCCCCCGCCGCCCCCGGCCCCGCCGCCCGCGGGAGGCCCGCCCGCGCCCGGGAGCGCCGCGGCCGCCGCCATGGGCCTGCGAGGGCCCGGGCCGCCTTCCGCCGCCGCCGCCGCCACGGAGCTGAGGGCCGCGCGAGGCCGCCGGCCGGCGAGCGACGAGCGGCGGCGAGGGGCGGGACACGCGCGGCGCGCTGCGAGCCGGCGGGCGCCGCCGACTGACGGCCGTGCGGGCCAATGGGGGCGGCGCGCAGCAGTGGGGCTACCGGCGGCCGGCCAATAGCGAGGCACGCTGGCCGAGCGCCCGCACGTCGGCCGCGACGCCCGGCGCAGGCGCGGCTCCCGGCGGCCTGGAAAACCCGGGGTAGAGCGTGGCTGGCGCGGAGCTTCGGGGCGGCTCGCGGCGGGTGCAGGTCGCCGCGGGCTGCGCGGGGGGCGCGTGACGTCTGCCCCGAGGGGCGGCGGCTCGGACCACGCGGTGGGTGGACCGCGCGTGGCCTGCACTGGCCTCCGCACGGCCTCTGGCCGAGCGGGAACGGCTCCACGGCGGGGGGCCGGCGGGAGACCCCCTACGGCCGGGCCGGCGGCGCGTCTCACCTGGGCCCGAGACGGCGCGCGGGGCGGTCCGGGGGACGGAGGGCGCCCTGGGCGGAAGCCCGGCCCCGTGACGTGTTCGCGCGCGGGGGTCAGACACGGGCGGGGGGGGGTCCCCGCGGGCCGCGGAGACGACGCGGAAGTCGAGCCTTCGAAGGGGCAAACGGCTCCGCGGCGAGCGACCGAGCGTGACGCGTGCCCCCGGCGGCGGCGACCGACGCGGCCCGGCCCGGCGCGCGCCCGCGGGCCCCGCTGCCGTTCGAGGCGGACCCCAGCCCCTGCACGCCCTCTCGGGCCGGGTCCGCCGCGGCCGACCCTCGCGCGCGGCAGCCCGACCGCCGCCCCGACGCGCGTCCGCTCCGGCCTCGCAGCGCGTCGACAAAGCTTCGGGAGCGCGGAGACCCCTCGGCGTCCCGGAAAGCTGGCGGGCGCCGGGCGAGGAAGGGCCCCGAGTGCGGTCAGGGCTTCAGGCGGCGCGCGGCAGGCACAGGCCGGACGCACGGACCGCGGCGAGCCCGCCAGGCAGCGGGGGCCCTCGGCACGGGTGGGAGGAAGGGGGCCGGGAGGGCGCCGGCCGGCGAGACCCCTCGGGACGCGTCGGGAAGCTGAGGCCGCAGATGCGGCGGGCGCACACCCAGACCCTGGACACGGACTCGCTCTTCCCTCCAGAGGCGTCCTGGGATCGAGTTGGAGCCAGACACAGGAGGAAGAAGAGAGGCCCACGGAGGACGCACGGGCGCGCACCAGAATCCGTACACGGGACAGCCCAAGGGCAGCGGGGGCTGCGCGGCGGAGTGTGGGGGCCGGGGGCGCGCAGAGGAGGAGACCTGACGCCTGAGAGCCTCTGGGCGAAGAGAAGGGGCAACGGGCCGGGGCGGCGGAGGGAGCCGGCTGGGCGTGTCCCGGGCAGAAGGCCCAGGAATGACTGTCGGGGAAACACGGAGCATTGGAGGCGGCTTCTCATTTGGGGAAATGGAAATCGGGGCAGTTCAAGCAAAGAGCAATATGATCCAGGCTGTTACAAGTGTCAGCCTTCTTGTAACAACGTGAGAGTAGGGAGACCCGTTTCTGTCTCTCCTAATGATTCAGACTGCAGGAAGCAAGAGCTGGACCCAGAGTCCTCAAAACGTTTTGCACATATTAATGAACTGATTTTGTGAGACCTTGTAACCCCTCACATTTAAGATAATAGCAAAATTTTCCATCATGTTTAAATAATGGCGGTAGATGTAATTTCTCAAATGTTGTAAGTACTGACTTTTTAAATAAATCATGGCATCATTCCTTAAATGTATGAAAAGGATTGTGAATGCCATTGTGATTTGAAACCACTAGCATGTTTTGTAGACATATAAACAGTCTCTTAGTTAACCAGTTTTATTAAATCCTTTATTCCTGGGGCGCCTGCATGGCTCAGTCAGTTAAGCATCCAACTTGACTCTTGGTTTCAGCTCACGTCGTGGTCTCAGGGTCATGTGATCCAGCCCTGTGTTGGGCTCTCTGCTTTGTGGAGTCCGCTTGTCCCTTTCCCTCTGCTCCTCCCCCCGCATTTGCTCTCTCACTCTCTCAAATAAATAAAAAAATATTTTTTAAAATATCCTCTATTCCTGGGGCGCCTGGGTGGCTCAGTCGATTGGGCGTCTGCCTTCAGCTCAGGTCATGGTCCCAGGGTCCTGGGACCGAGTCTCACATCCGGCTCCCTGCTGATCAGGGAGTCGGCTTCTCCCTCTCCCAGTCCGCCTGCTTGTGTTCCTGCTCTCGCTATCTCTGTCTCTGTCAAATAAATTCTTATTTTAAAATACAATTAAAAAAAAAAAAAAACCCTTTACTGGGGCGCCTGGGTGGCTCAGTGGGTTAAAGCCTCTGCCTTCGGCTCAGGTCATGATCTCAGGGTCCTGGGATTGAGCCCCGCATCGGGCTCTCTCTTCGGCGGGGAGCCTGCTTCCTCCTCTTTCTCTGCCTGCCTCTCTGCCTACTTGTGATTTCTGTCAAATAAATAAATAAAACATTAAAAAAACCCACAAAACCTTTACTCCTAAACTCATTTCCATTCAAATTCCCCCACAAATTTTATCCTAAGTACAATAAGTGTTTAGGCTTGGGTATTCATTCATGAACTTATTATTTACCCCTGGAGAGAGACAGACACACACACACATACATTAATTTGCAATTCCTGCAAAAGTGTCATGTTAAAACATTTCTCTTGGATTTAATTAGTATTACAATTATTGTTAACATAAGTGATAAGAGCAATATAAATATATGTAGGTTTTGATTAAGACTAAGAGGTTGAGTATATTGGAGATTTATCTCTTACTGTGTCTGGGGCTTTGTTCCCCTCACCACCTAGTTCATGTTGCTGGTGATGAGAATTGCTGGAGTGAGGCAGGGCACAGAGCCAGTATTCTCCCTCTTTTTCATAAATGCATACACATAAGGAAACAGAACTAGAGGAAGTTTCATTATAGTGACCTAACACTGTTCTTTGAACCTCTCCTAGCTGCAAGTGTGATGTGAGGGCAGAGGCCTTGTGGGAATGGGAGGCGCCAGGTCTCTGTGCAGCCAGGGACACACTGAGCACTGAGACACCACAGAGGCCACACCGTAGGAGGAAGGGCTACACATCAGTAGTGAAGGAGAAAGCAAAATACCTGAAATGAAGAGCTCATTGAATTTTCTGAACACCAGGCCAGAGACGGCTAAAAAGAGGATATTTCAACTCAAAAGTTCCATCAGTAGAAGGCAACTGAAAACACAGAAAAAAATTAGAAAGAAAGATAACAGAAAGGAATGTTAGGAACTGTGGGGCAAGACCAGACACTTCAGTGTACTGAAAGTTGGATGTCCAGAAGAAAGGGAAAAGAAAATGCATGAATAGAAATATCTGAAGAGAGGGACGCCTGGGTGGCTCAGTTGGTTGAGCGGCTGCCTTCGGCTCAGGTCATGATCCTGGCATCCTGGGATCGAGTCCCACATCGGGCTCCTTGCTCGGCGGGGAGCCTGCTTCTCCCTCTGCCTCTGCCTGCCACTCTGTCTGCCTGTGCTTGCTCATTCTCCCTCTCTCTCTGACAAATAAATAAATGAAATCTTAAAAAAAAAATACCTGAAGAGAATGTGTAAGAATTTTACAAATTGGTGAATACAGTGACTCAGATCCAGAAAGTTCAGCAAACTTTGTCGCAAGCAAAATTTGTCCCAAGGAGGACAAATTCAAAGAAAAACACTTGCAGGCATAATACAGCCCAACTTCCAAAAACCAAAAGTAAAAATAAAAGTCCTAAAAGGAAAGAAAATTTATTTTTTTAAAGATTTGTTTATTTTGGAAAGAGAGTGCAGGAGAGCGTGAGGTGCAGAAGGGCAGAGGGACAGAGAGAATCCCAAGCGGACTTCTTGCTGAGTGTGGAGCCTGATGTGGGGCTCACTCTCATGACCCCAAGCTCACAATCTGGGATGATGACTGGCATGAGCCCAAATCAGGAGTTGGCTGTGCCACCCAGGCGACCCTAAAAGGAGACAAAAATTTAAGCGACACATTTGTCAGGGAAACTTCACTGAGAATGACTTATCAAGAGCAGTGGGCACCAGAAGGAGAAAGACAGTGTCCAACAAAACGCTAAAGATCCAACCATCCTTGAGACTAGTATCCAATACCTAACCAAAATACCCTTCAAAAATTAAGGCCATAGTTAATTTTTAACATCTGTAATAAAAGGCATTTTCAGATAAACAAAAGCTGAAAACTGTCACCAGAGGAGCTGGCCTTCAGAAGGACTGACGTTCTTCAGGCCAGAGGAAAGTGACCCCAGTGAACTCTCAGATCTGCCCTAAGGGATGGAGGACGCCTGACCAGATGATGACACGGGTAACTGTAAGGGTAACTTAAAAAAAAAAAAAGACACTAAAAATGATTTCTTTTTTTTAAGATTTTATTTATCCACTTGACAGACAGAGATCACAAGCAGGCAGAGAGGCAGGCAGAGAGAGGGGGAAGCAGGCTCCCCATTGAGCAGAGAGCCCGATGCGGGGCTCGATCCCAGGACCCTGGGATCATGACCTAAGCCGAAGGCAGAGGCTTTAACCCACTGAGCA
>PISX010004828.1:35916-70185 GCA_004024625.1 Mellivora capensis | reverse complement strand
CACTGAGCCACCCAGGCGCCCCTGAAAATGATTTCTTTAAAAGATTATCGGATGACTGCTTAAAGCAAAATTTAAAGGCACGTGTAGTGGATGCTCATTCCCTGCCTTCTACGGGAAGTGTCCCGTCACAGCACCTGTCTAGCACGGAGCGTATCCCCAGGGGCTCGCGTGCCAGCCTGGCTGGTGTGACTGCGGAACTATACTTTAAAGTTGTACTTGGTTATAATTAATGTAACTTGATGTTTAAATAGCCACATGTGGCTGGTGGCCGCCAGAGGAGACAATGCAGCCCTCAGAAAGAAACAAGTAGGATCACAAGAGAACAAAGGGTTAGGAGGCTGTCGGTGTTATTTCACTGTTTCAAGGTTCCTATGTGGTTGATGAAGTGCTGTATGATTTCAAAGTGAACTGTGGCAGGTGAAGGGTATACACTGTAACTTCTAGCTCAGCCACTAAGTATAAATGTATGCGTTATATATAATGTTCTATAATAACCTATATATAAAAATACAATAAAGGAGATAAATGGAATTTTAAAAATACATGAATAGTCCAATAGCAGGCAAGAAAGAAGGCAAAAAGAACAGATGGAACAAATATAGAATAAAGTAGTAGCTTTAAACCCAGCAGTGTCAATCATTATATAAAATGTAAATGCATAGAACACTACAATTAGAAGCCAGGAACTTTAGTTAAAAGGGGAAAAAAAATCCCACCTGTTTATGAGTTTACAAAACACACTTTCAATCTAAAGACCAGGATGAGCTAAAGTTACGAGGATGGAAAAAGTCATCATTTAAACACACATGTGATCATCAGTGACACTGACATGAGACCTGGGGAGACATGTGTTCAGGGAGATGGGTCAGTAGTGACAGGGTCAACTCAGCAGGAAAATGCAAGAAGCCTGAGTGCTTCTCAGAACATAACTTCCAGGGTGCACAGCCGGCTCAGTCAGTGAAACATGCAACACTGGATCCTGGGGTTGTCAGTTCGGGCCCCCACACTAGATGTAGAGATGACTTAAAGAGATGAAATCTAAAAAACTAAAACAAAACCCAACTTCCAAATGCTCAAAGCAAAAATGGACAGAACTGAAATGAGAAACAAAAGAGCCCACAGACATAGTTCAAGATGTTAACACTTGGCTATGTAGTTATTAGAATGAGCAGGAAGAAAAGTCTAGAAGGAAAAGAGAGTAAGACGAGGCCGGGCCCTTCCGGGCCTGAGGTCAGGCAGGACTGTCTGGAGAAGGCGCTGTCGGAAGCATGTGTTGGTTAACAAGCCCCGTGTGGTGTTTGCTGCATGCCAGGTGCTGTTGAAGGACCTTTCTGGGTACTGACTTGGGCCGTCCTCGTGACAGCTGGACCTGACAGGTACGGGGACAGCCTGCGTGTCCCTCTCGGGCCTGGTAGACCCAGGGAGGGTAGGCTGCCCACACCAGCACAGCCCGGACGGCTCCACACCACTCCCTTTGGAGAAGTAAGGCCACCTCCACAGGCCCCTCACATAAAAAGGGGTGCTTATTAAGGTTATAATTGTGAATTTTGATAGTCCTTAAGAAACAAAAATTCAGAGCACAATCCAGCACTGCAACTGGTTTCATTTATCAAACTCATACAACCTGTGATTCAAAGGCCTATGGCCCTAAGCATGTCAGCCCATGTTTCAGCATTTCTCCCTGAACCAAAACATCTTCCCTGGGAGACCGGTGGACCCAGCAGTCTGCGTGTCCTGCAACCGGAGACTCTCCCTGTCCAGCTCTTGCCCAAATCTCCATGTCCTCCCACTACTTCCAAGCTGTATGGGGGAGCCCAGGTGCTGGGCTCTGCCCACAGCCTGTGCCATACCCCCGCCCCCCCCACCAACAGCCCCCTTCCCTTGTTCATACAGTTCTCTTGCCTATGCCCAGGCACCCCATCGATCCAATTCCCTCCTGATATATAGTACAGTCGGCACTTAACAACTCGAGGGTTAGGGGCACCAACTCCCAGCACGGTCAAAAACTGGGTATAGGGGCACCTGGGTGGCTCAGTGGGTTAAAGCCTCTGCCTTTGGCTCAGGTCATGATCTCAGGGTCCTGGGATCGAGCCCCACATTGGGCTCCCTGCTCAGTGGGAAGCCTGCTTCCCCCTCTCTCTGCCTGCCTCTCTGCCTGCTTGTGATCTCTGTCAAATAAATAAATAATCTTAAAAAAAACTGGGCATAAATGTTGATTCCCTCAAAACCTTACTAATAGCCTACTGTTGACTAGAAGCCTTGCCAATAGCATAAATGGTTGATGAACAGTAAGTTATACATTAAATGTTTTATATGTTATATTCTCATCAAAGAAAATAAGCTAGAATAAAAAACTTTTAGTGAAATCATAAGGAAGAGAAAATAGTTTGGTACTGTACCGTACTGAAAAAAGTTCACCTGGGGGCGCCTGGGTGGCTCAGTGGGTTAAGCCTCTGCCTTCGGCTCGGGTCATGATCTCAGGGTCCTGGGATCGAGCCCCGCATGGGTCTCTCTGCTCAGCGGGGAGCCTGCCTCCTCCTCTCTCTCTGCCTCTCTGCCTGCTTGTGATCTCTGTCAAATAAAATAAAATCTTTAAAAAAAAAAGAAAAAAGTTCACCTGTAAGTGGACCTACATGGTTCAAACCCATGCGGCACAAGGGTCCCCCATGCTCCCTCACTGCAGCAACTGTGTGTGGATTTTGTGACCTGTGTCTGTAAATTATCCGACATTGAGTAACTTATGGGTTGCTGATGTTTCTTGCTGCCTTCCTTTCATTGTTACTTAGTTTCTGTAATGTTAGGTCCTGTCTCCCCAGCTGCCCAGACCTCACTTATTCTTCTGAGTGCCTGACTCAGGACAAGTCTGTCTCAGGAAATCACGTTAACTCCACTCCTCTGGCTTGGCTGCCAGGAGCTGCTGTCCACCCGTCCTTGGCTGTGGGGTACACGGAGCAAACACATATTCATATTTGGCCAAGCTTTTCAAAGGAAATATAAGGTATATTCATGAAAAGATGGTCATGCTGATAATCGATACTGTAAATTTTAAAAAGCATTATCATGGATGTAAGCACTATATTACATAAATGATAATTTTCTCATTTTCTGGTTTTCTTCTTTCAGAAATACAAGTACTACATGGTGTTATCCAGAGAAGTTCCTGTCAGCATAGAGCCCACCCCAACGAGCTCCAGTAACTGTGTTGGTAAAGATCACTATAGCCCAAAGCAGCAGGTTCTTGAATATTTATTCGCTAAACGTATGCCCTGTTTGGTCTATAGAGTATCATCCCAGGCAAAACCTCAACTGGCTTTTTTGTAGAAACTGACAAGCCAGCTTTCATACTCATATGGCAATGCAGGGGGGCACCGGAAACCGCAGCAAGTGGGCCACGAGGTCGGGGCCGCACTCATGTAGACCAGGAGAAGGCCGCCGTCACTACCGGCGCCACGTGAATATAAGACGCCTCCTCTGACTTGGCTTTTAAAGAGGAGATTTTGGTAACCTATAAGCTATAGCTAATACACTAGAGTAACCAAATACAAAGCTGTAGTAAAGTGTGGTATTGGGGTAAGAATAGACAAGTCCCTGGAACAAAACAAAAGATCCAGAAATAGACCTCCATGTACAGAATCAATTGATCTTTTAAAACTTTTAAAAGATTTTATTTATTAGTGAGAGAGCGAGCGAGCGCACAAGCAGGGTGAGTGGGAAAGGGAGAAGCACACTCTCTGCTGAGCAGGGAGCCCCATGCAGTGGGGGTTTGATCCCAGGACCCCAGCATCATGACCTGAGTCGAAGGCAGCCGCTCAACCAACTGAGCCACCCAGGCGTCCCGAAAACCCACACATTTTGTGTCTGGAGTATTGTGAGTGGAGAAGGAGGTTTCCTTCAGGAAGTCTACAGTGCACTGGGACAACTGTCCTAATAGCAATTGTCCTAATAACAGTAACAACCACAAGTATGAACTCACCACACCTGGCACCACACACACCAGCGCGAGCTGGGTCACAGAGCCTATGTTTTTTGTTTTTTTTTTTTAATTGAACAAATAATTATTAAGCACCTACTACAAGTAGGCAGAGAGGCAGGCAGAGAGAGAGGGGGAAGCAGGCTCCCCACTGAGCAGAGAGCCCGACTCGGGGCTTGATCCCAGGATCCTGGGATCATGACCTGAGCCAAAGGCAGAGGCTTTAGCCCACTGAGCCACCCAGGTGCCCCTCACAGAGCCTATGTTAACAGCTAAGACCAGGAAGCCCAAAATAGAACAGACTATCCTAATGCCTTTGTGATCTTAGAACCCAAACAGTGAAAACCATAAAAGGGAAAAATTGCTACATTAGAAGTATGAAAAAGTTTTACATTTTGCTCTTCAAGGACTATGAAAATATGAGCCACCGACTGAGAAAATATCCACAATACACATACCAGACAAGAATATCTAAACAGAATTTAAAGGAACTCCTGCGGGGGAGCCTGGGTGGCTCGGGCTTAACAGCAGCCAGCTCTTGGTTTTGGCTCAGATCTTGATCTCAGGGTCATGGGCTCTGTGCGCAGTGGGGAGCTTGCTTCTCTCTCTCTCCCTGCCCCCACCCTTTGTCTCTCTCTAAAATAAATCAATCTTAAAAAAAATTAAAACACAGAACTCTTGGGGTGCCTGGGTGGCTCAGTGGGTTGAGGCCTCTGCCTTCGGCTCAGGTCATGGTCCTGGGAGTCCTGGGATCGAGCCCCGCATTGGGCTCTCTGCTCGGCAGGGAGCCTGCTTCCCCCCTCCTCTCTCTCTGCCTCTGCCTGCTTGTGATCGTCTGTCAAGTGAATGGATAGAATCTTTACCAAGAAAACAAAACACAGAACTCTTGTAACTCCACAGTTTTAAAAAACCTAAATTAAAAAAAAACCAAAAAACAGGCAGGAGGCTTGAGCTGCTACTTCACCCAAAGATGCGAGCAGCCAGTCAGCATGGGCGAAGTGAGCCACCTCAGTAGTCGTCGGAGAGATGCAAGCGGCAGCCACAAGCGGGACGGGATGGCGCTGCAGTGAGGAAGAGTGGCCTTGCCACGTGCCCATGGTGACGCGAGGCAACTGGGAATCTTACACATTGCTGGCGACACAGAATGGGGCGACCACTTTGGGAAACGGTCAGTTCCTTCTATAAAGTCACCCACACGCACACACATCCCCTTACACAAAGTCCAGTCATTCCTCTCCTAAGTACTCCCCTAAGAGAAGGCAAAGCCTAGGCCTGCAAAATGGCCTGTACGAGAATCATCCATAAAGAATAAATCTTCTTGGGGCGCCTGGGGGGCTCAGTGGGTTAAAGCCTCTGCCTTCGGCTCAGGTCGTAATCTCAGGGTCCTGGGATCGAGCCCCGCATCGGGCTCTCTGCTCAGCGGGGAGCCTGCTTCCTCCTCTCTCTCCCTGCCTGCTTGTGATCTGTCAAATAAATAAATAAAATCTTTAAAAAAAAGAATAAATCTTCTTTATTCGGAAGAATAAAAAACTGAAACAATGCAGGGCACCTGTGTGGCCTAGTCAGTTGAGCACCTGACTCTTGATTTCGGCTCCAGCTGTGCTCTCAGGGTCATGGGACCAAGGCCCACATCGGGTTCGGTGCTCAGCATGGAGTCTGTTTGGGATTCTCCACTCCCCACAAGTAAGTAAGTAAGTAAATAAGTAAATAAATAAAATCTTAAAAACATAGTAATTTAGAATCTAACAGTTTCAGGTGGTTGTGCCGTTCTAGATCTGCACACAGCTGTCCACTCCTGCGCTCCTGGGACACAGATCAACCCTGACTCCGGTGGACAGTAGCGGTGGCCAGCTGGACATTACTTCGAAGGAAATGGGCCTCGGTGTAGTGCCAGGGGAGGGGAGGGCCCAGCGTGGTGCCCGTTTCATGGATGGGGCTGATTTGTTGCCTGGTAACCAAGCAAAGTCCCAGGAGCACTCACTGGCTGGTACTAGGAGCCACTCCCATGTCTTGGGATGCTGTCCTTTTCCCCTAAAAAATTAATATGTCTTGCTTTGTAGTTTCAACTTAAAATTGCATTTTAATTAAGATTGGAGGGGCGCCTGGGTGGCTCAGTTGGTTAAGCGACTGCCTTCGGCTCGGGTCATGATCCTGGAGTCCCGGGATCGAGCCCCGCATCGGGCTCCCTGCTCGGCAGGGAGTCTGTTTCTCCCACTGCCCTCTCTCCTCTCATGCGCTCTCTCTCTCAAATAAATAAATAAATAATCTTAAAAAAAAAATTGGAAAACACCACTAGATCACTTAAAAGGTAAAAATTGGTAAAATATTTTAAATTCCATCTGATTCTAGGAAAGAGTGAGTTTTATAAGATGAATAATACACACATTCCTCATTGAATTTCATCCTAAACAAAAGAGACCTTTAGAGATAAATCTTGTAATACCATTTTTTTAAAAAAGATTATTTATTTATTTATTTGAGAGAGAATGATTGAGAGAGAGCATGAGAGAGAAGGTCAGAGGGAGAGGCGGACTCCCCAAGGAGCTGGGAGCCGATGCGGGACTCGATCCCGGAAGTCCGGGATCATGACCTGAGCCGAAGGCAGTCGCTCAACCACCTGAGCCACCCAGGCGCCCTTGTAATACCAATTTTTAAAAGAAAATTAAGTATACTGATATTAACTGGATCTGGAAGTGACTCTAAGTCCGTCATCAAAGTCTCTTCTCCACAGACCTCCCTCAGGGGCTCTGGACACAGGGAGAGGTGTGTACTCCAGGGGCAGGAAGAGGGGTGACAGCTGGGCCCAGATCCGCCTCCCGCACACACGTCATGGAAGCTGTCATAGAGCGGCTACCTGTATTTACCTGCTTGGTTAAGGCAATGCTCCCAGAAAGGCAGCCGTCAGCAAGGGACCAGAGGGTGGGCAGGCCCTACATAAGTTGCCCCACATTCCTGCGTTCTCAGCCATTTTATCTGAGCTTGGGAGGCGCACCAGGTATGGCTTGGTTGGGGGTGGTAGGAAGGCATGGGGCCCTTGTCGCGGCTGGTGTCCCATGCTGGCCACCCATACACCCATTGCCCTTAGCGTCAAGGTCCAGCCGTGTCTCCTCCTCCAGGCTGCCTTTCTACATCTCTGTGTTGACACTGGTGTCCTCCAAAGGAAAACATGCAAAATGCAGACTGCGGGACAGACATGAATCAAACAGCACGGCTGCGGGGTTTCCAAACCGAGGAACCTCCTCATCCCAGCTCAGTCATCCCTGGCGCTCCCTGCGTCCTCTCAGCACCCTGGGCCTGGCTGGTCCTCCCATCTCCGAGAGGTGACACCGGCAGGCTTTAACCCCTGCACTACTGCAGCCCCACGCCTGTGTTCACTGGCACAACCGTTCCGCAAGCGTTTCCTGTCCCCAGTCTCATTCCTGTGCCAGACGCCGAGGGCTCACCGAGAGCCAAGGGGACGCAGGCTGCCTGTCAGGCCAAGGAGGGTTGGAGACCTGGTTCAAGCAATCCACATGCCTCGCCTGGAGCAGCAGCTTCTCTCCCACAGAGCCAGCCCCTTCCCCGAGACCCCCTCCCACCACACACACACATGCCCGGACCCCGCTACGAGACACTCCCCACCCCCTGCTTCCATTTGCCACTCTGACACGGGCCACGCAGGTGCCGCCTCACTCCGGGCCCACAGGACAATGATCACTGTGCGCAGACGTTCTCCTGATGGGGCTCAGGCTCGCTGCTCTCAACACTTGCCTGACGCTTTAGTTTGGGAGAGCGGCATTATGAATACGGATAACTGGTTGCCATTCGCGGGCCCATGCAGAAACCTTCCTGAGCTTATGAGGGTCACGATGAAACCCTTCCTCATCCTGGAGGTCCATGGGCCAGGGCAGGACCTGGAAGAGAAAGCAGGCTATTGGGACAGGTGCACGAAAGAGAGAGGACGCCTGGACAGCATTCTGATGGCCTGCGTCAAAGCTGTACTGGGCACGTGGCCTGGCCCCGCAGCCACACATCCGACCATCTAGCTAACAGAAACACCCCCAAAGCTGTAAAAACCCTTTAAAATCCACTTCCATCCAACGATACCTATGGAGAGCTACACCCACAGGAGACAGACACTGCTTCGGTTTGGGAAACAAAAACAAAAGGAAACAGAGATCCTGCCTCCAATGGAAGGTGACAGAAAGAGAAACACCAACATTTCCAAAAGTGGGCAAGGAAGATTTCTGACACTGGCGAGTGAATGACAGAGGGGCGAGGAGAGACTAGAAGCCCCGTGGCTCTGGGCCACAGGTGGAGCATGTTCCGATCTTCGTGTAGACACACGGACGATCACAGACATGCCTGCGTCCTCGGGTGAGTGCCCACATCTGCACGTGCTGGCCCTGCAGCCCCGCACGGCACAGACCGCGGGGTGCCGCCTGGGTCTGTCCCTACACCCAGAGATGGCCTCGACACGGGGACACCAGTGCACCCTGAAATAGCAGCAAACACCATCCTCCAAGAACCAGAACTCCTTGGAGAAACACGAGGGAACTGCCAAACTGTATTCCAAAGTGGCCACACCATTCTCCGCTCCCGTCCCCTGCGCATGAGGGTTCCTGTTGCCCCACCTGCCCCACACGCGGTAAGGACAGCCTTTTTAGTGGGTGGGCTGCATCTACCCCGGGCTAAGGATGCCGGGCATCTTGTCCTGGACTGACTGGTCATGATCACAGCAAGGGTTTCTTGGTCACTGGTGTTCTCTTCAGGACCAGAGAGATGTGCGTCTGTGCTGCAGGGGCCTTAGTGGAGAGGGGAGGGTTGGAAACATGGAAACAAACGGGTCCAGGTCCCAGCCTCCCACAGGGACAGAGTAGCTGGGATGGCCAGGTTACATTGGGGCTCTGATTGCTACCATTGCTGCAGGCGACACTGGGACGTGGAGGTTGGCCTCTTCAGCCTCTGAGAGTGCCAGGTGTGCCCAGAGCCACACTCTGGGCACACTAACTCACTTAACCCCCAGTTACCATGGGTAACCATCGAGACTCTCTCAGGATGGTGGGAGGTAAAGCCTGCTGCCTGGGGTCACATGGCTGGGGCTGGACCCTGGCTGAGGTAAGCACGCAGCATTAGGGGACAGGTCTTTGCTCAGCTGGGATGTCCACTCCCGTGACCCCCACTCCCCAGGAAACAGGGTAGAGGGTGAATGTAGCCCTGCCCAGGGGGCCTGGAGAGGAGCCTGTGGGCGGCAGCTCTTGGGGCCTGCAGAGCATTCCACCTGTCCTACGGCCAGCTGCCTAGGTGCTCACTCAGTCAGAGGCTGCCCCAAGGGGGTCCTGTCCTCCTGCCCCAGACCCCAGGAGCATGTGGGGCAGAGAGGTCTGAAAGACTGAGGCAGCAGGGGGCAGCATCCCCCACAACATCAGACGTCCCAACTGAGCAAAGGTCCTATCCCGTGAATGCAGGTTGGCCGGGAGTACGCACATGTAGGAACACACCCTGCACAAGTAGCCCCCATCATCCCGGCAAATGCTCTCCCTTCTTAGTGTCTCTCAACTCCTGTGCTGGGAGGGCACGTCTGCAGCGGCCCCGCCAGTAAGCACACTGCGGGAGAAGGGAAGTCTGTGCAGCGAGCCAGTGTAGACCATGTCTTACCGTCCCAGTGTGTCTGCCCCGGTGACAGGACTCCATGTGCTCACGAGTCCCTGCACGCGCTGTGCACCCACCACAGTCCAACACCGCAGACACGCAATTTTCAAATGCATTGGAGCTGCACTGTGTTTGCCTTAAGACCAACCTGGCACATGTAAAGATGACTGGTCACAGGAAACCCAAACACAACCAGAAGGAAATATGCTACTGATAGGAAAAGCTGAAACAAAGTCTTGTAGACACTTCAAAAAATCAAGTGTATCACAATGGAAACCAAAAACACTCAATGTTCAAAATCATGAAGGGAAAGAATCATGATAGGTAAGAAAACGTGGATAATGGAAATAACACAGAAATGAAAGATATTCTGAGAACCGGGACACTCCTCAACAGGGAGCAATAAAGCAGAAGGAAAGCAAAGTGGAAGGAAGATGGTGATGGGCAGGAAACCATGACGTGGCCATGACCCCAGAGCCCCAGACTCCCCGACTGTGAAGACCGTTGATCTCTCTGAGTACTAGGAGGCTGCATTACACCTGTTATGATGATTCTGGCCAATAATTCTGGCCAACCACGTATAATGAAAAATTCATGTTTCATATCATGACTCCATTTACAGAGATCAAATAAATGTGCAATGGGCGAGAGATGCTTCTCAAAATGTTTGCAAAGAAGTATTTTTGTAAAAAATTTGTTGTCCATGGGACGCCTGGGTGGCTCGGTTGGTCGAGCGGCTGCCTTCGGCTCCGGTCATGATCCCAGCGTCCTGGGATCGAGTCCCGCATCGGGCTCCTTGCTCGGCGGGGAGCCTGCTTCTCCCTCGGCCTCTGCCTGCCTCTCTGCCTGCCTGTGCGCGCTCTCTCGCTCGCTCTCTCTCGCTCTGGCAAATAAATAAATACAACCTCTAAAAGAATTAGTTGTCCTGCATTTAAAAAAGAGATTTTAAGTCATCTCTACACCAGATGTGGGGCTTGAACTTACAGCGCAGAGGGAGCCGCGTGCTCCACGCGCGCTTGTCTTGGGGCAGCAGAACAGCCCCACGCCGCCGGCCAGCGCGTTCCCAGCGCGTCCCCGGGCCGGAGTCTGCGGCGCCGCCGCGCTCGCCACCCGCGCCCAGACCCGCCTCTTCAGGACCTCAAGGAAAAGCGCCGGGTTAGGGCCTCCGCGGGGCGCACCGCGGCGTTTGCTCGGGTCGCGCACGTCGCGGAAACAAAGCAGCAAACTCTGCGGCCCAGTGCGACGCAGGAATCCCGCGCACGAGAGGGGGTTTCCCTCCCTCCCGGTTGGACGCGGAATTGCCCCCCACCGGGGCCCTCGCGCCCCTGCAGACCCCACGGGTCCCTGCATCCACGCCGGACGCACGCGGGGCCCGTCGGACGGCCGCGAGCGCGCGCAACCCGAGGGCACGGCTGACCGTCCTCGACGGCAGCGCCGTGTGAGCCCCGGGGCTCGGTCGCGGGGCGCCCGCCGTCGCTGGGGTCCCGGGCCCGGGGCCCGAGCCGCGGCCCGCTGCGCCTCCCCGCGGTGCTCGCCCGAAGAAATACAGAAAATCTTAAAAAAATCAAAAAACATCAGAGAGACGTTTCGCGAGCCCGCGGAGCCCGCGGTCCCAGCCGAGCCGACCTCCCCCACACCGCGCGCCCCTGTGGCCGCAGACAGGCGCTCCGGCGCGCACGAGTCAGAGGCCGGGCCCGGCGGGCGGGGGAGGGGCGGGCCCGGGGCCGGCGTCCCGGGGGGCGGGGGGCGAAGGCGAGGGCGCAGCGGGACAGCCCCCTGCCGGCGGCGTCGGGCTGAGGGCGTTGAGTCACCGCGGACCCCGCAGAAGGCGAACGCCCCGAAGCCGCCACGTCCCTCCCCACGCCGGCGGCGGCCCGGCCCCGAGTCCCCGAGCTCTGCGTCCCGGACCCCCGCCTCTGCCGCGCCCCCCGCCCCGCACCCCCCCGCACCCCCCCCGCGCCATCAAGTGCGCATGCGCGAACGTACGCGCGCCTGCGCCCCCGACGCGCGCGAGAGCACGTGACCGGCCTCCCACGTGACTGAGGACGGCCGGGCGGGACTTGGCGGCCTTGTGGGGCTTGAGTCCTGCGACCCGCTGGGCGGGCGGGGCCGGGGGAGCTGTGGCCGCCCGCGCACGCCGGCTGGGACGTGGGCCCCGCGTGAGTAAGACGGCGCCTCCTGTGAGGTGGACGCGGCGCCGACGGTGGGGCGTGTCCTCCTCAGCGACTGGGCGACGTGGGCAGACCCCGCGGGCTTCGCCCCTGCAGCCTCGCTTGCAGGACCGTCCCGGGATGGGCTCGGACGCGCCTTCCTGGGGCCCCTGCCCGGCCCTCTCTGGGCCGCGCGTGGTGTGACCGCGAGCGGTGTCGCCCGGGCGGCAAGGACGGCGGGGTCCTGAAGGGTCCGGAGTCAGGGTCCGCTCCGACGTGGCCTCGCGCGTCTCCTGCAGGGGAAGCATCAGCGAGGTCACCTGCCTTTGGGTGTCTGGCTGTCGCCCCCGCGCCCCCGCAGCCAGCACTGGGGTTCACCGTTGGCCCCTCAGTCGTGCAAGCAGGCGCTGGGGCGTCCGTGTGGCCCAGCCTCGTCCCTGTCTCGGGGCCGATTTGCTCCGAGGGTCGGTCAGCCGGCCTCGCGATGGCAGGAGAAAGGCTCTGACGGGCGCGCGGCTCTGGGGCACCTCGTCCGCCTGCCTGAGCCTTTCCCACCGCGGAGACCTGACCAGCTTTCGGGGGGAACCCCGGGCCCTCCAGGACACCCGCCCGCACACCTCACCGGCGAGGCTCTTTGACGCCGATCCTCAGTCCCTGCGCGGGGGCATCCTGGGCCGCGCTGCTCAGAGGGTGCCCCGTCTTGTCCCGAGCCCACCGTTCTGTCTCACTGACCTGTGGGCCTGGACTCATCAGGCTCAGACGATCCCCCTAGGACCCTGTGGTGGAGGTTCAGGCTCAGTCCAGCCCCTCGTCCCCTGTGGCACCTGCCGACCCGTCTTGATGCCGGCAGCCAGGGGCTGCCCCTTGTGCCCAGCTGGGTGCATCGCTGGCGCTGCCCGGGCCTCACCTCAGGTCCTCCTCCACCCTTGCTCTCCCTCCGAGGAGAGCCGTTGGCTTGCGGTCTTACCTCTGAGGTTCCCCTTGTCCCCACGGTTCGGGACGTCTCTGCGTGCTCTCCAGAGTCACCTCTTTCTCTCCTCTGAGACCCGGCAGGAAGCCAGAGGGCGGGAGAGCCAAGGGGCTGCCGCCGTGGGAAGCACCGGCAAGCACGTTGGAGAGCGGGGAAGGCCGAGTACCCCTCAGGCACCCCACTGAGCGAGGCCGCCCTGCCCCAGCATCGTGGCCGCAGGGCGGCGGCTGGTGTGGACACCAGCGGCGCCTCGCACCTGCTCACTGAGCTCCCCGCTGCCGCATCCTTGGAGCGCCTGGCTGACCTCGCAGCGTGGCCTTGGCAGTTTCAGGCCGTGCGTCTCTTCCCTGGTGCTTCCTTGGCTTGTGAGTGGAGGTCGCTGTCTACAATGGCAAGTTCCATACACGCTTTTTACTCGAATAGGTTCAATGTGAAAGATTTTTTTTTTTTTGCTCAAAGGATTTATATCCGGAATGTTCCGGGGGACAGTTCATACTTGCGCGAAAGGGTTTTCTGTCTATGGGTTTTTTCCGAACTATAAAGATGAACAGCAGCAAGGCGTCAAAACACTTGAAAGCAGTTTTGTATTGAAGAAACAACTTTACGGGTCACAGAAAAGGAGTAGACCAAGAGAAGAAGTAGAATTAAAAGAAGAGTTTATTCTTAATCATGTAAATTAGGAGCCCTTTTCCAATGATGGGGAGAAACATTGTTTTTGTTCCTTTCCAAAACCCAACCACCGCCACCACATTACAGAACCTGCCACCACAGCCCAGTGACACAGACACTCTGGGCTGTGACTGTTCTGTTTCTTGGCTTTTGGGGGTTTTGTTTTTAACAGCACAAAAGGACATGAGTTCAGAGATTTCTTTTCACAAGAAGTCAAAGGAGGGAAAACAAGTCCACTTTATTTGTAAATGGACACTTGCCTTGGCCTATTCCAGCTGCTACAGGAGCCTGCCAGCCTCATCCCCCTGGCCTGGAGGGGCTGTGGCCTGCAAACCTTTCACAGTCGGGGCCTGGCCTAGTGGTGCCAGGGGAAGCAGAGTGGTGCAGTGGAAGCATGCTGGGCCCATAACCCAGAGGCTGATGGATCGAAACCATCCCCTGCTACACGCTCCTCTTTTCCTGGGCAGTTGCCTGCAGACCTGTCCCTGTCCCTATCCCCCTTCAATTTCCCCATCAGGGTGTGCAGGGCCCAGCAGCAGCCGGTTCCATGGTGTAATGGTCAGCACTCTGGACTCTGAATCCAGTGATCAGAGTTCGTGTCTCGGTGGGACTGCATGACTTGTTTGTCCCCCTCCCCCTTTTGTCTCTTCATCCCCACTTTGGTGTCCCTTCTTCCTTGTGCACTCAGGCCAAGGGTGGCCCCGTGGTGGCCCTGGTGTCTTGTGGTTCTGTGGTGTAATGGTCAACCCTCTGGACTCTGAATCCAGCAATCCAAGTTCAAATCTTGGTAGAACCTGCCTCACCTGTGGCTCTTTTGTGTCCCCCCGACACTCGTCCCCAGTAGTGGGCAATGTGGTCCTCACCAGGACAGGCTGGTGCCTTCCCAGATCAGGGTCTCCTCTTTGGAGCCCATGTGGAGACCCCTGGCTGCAGCTTCCATTTAACCCACTGGCCCTTCCATGGTCACCTGTCACCTTTTCCTTATGTGTCCACATGCCCAGGACTCCTCTTATCCCTGTGCACTGCTGCCTGTGGCCTACAGGACATAGTCTGGTGGAGGAGAGGGTTCTCCTAATCTTCCCTCAGGGTGCACAGGGCCCAGGACTCTTCTTGTCCCCACTCCTAAGCACTTTTTTTTTTTTTTTTTACTTCATTTCTTTTCAGCGTAACAGAATCCATAGTTTCACAACACACCCAGTGCTCCATGCAATGCGTGCCCTCCCTGCTAAGCACATCTCTTGAGAGACCACCTTGAGAGAGGGCTAAGGGCCCTTGAGCTGGGTTGCATGGGCGGTTTGCCAGAGCTCCTGCTCCTTCCCCAGAGGGAGCACATCAGGGATTTCCTGATCTCTGTCTTTTCAGTGTGCACTTCCTCTCTCTAGCTTGACTTTTAAAAAAGGACGGTGCCTTCTTAGCGCAGTAGGAAGCGCATCAGTCTCATAAAAAAGGAGACCAAAAGGGGCTCATACCATCAGTGCCATTAAATCTTGAATTCCTTTTTATTAGAGTAGATTTAAGAGTCCTGAGTTAAGGCCCAGGAGCCTAACTCTGCATCTGCTTCTCTTGTGACCTTGGGAAGACCCTGCCCTCTTGGGACGTCAGCTTCCTCATCTGTACAGTAAGGAGAGTTGGATGAGCTGGTCCCCTGGGGTTCATCCGAGCTCTGCTGCACAAATGTGATTTCTATCCTGCCCGACTGCTATGGGATCCTGGGACCCAATGTCCTCCTTATTTCCGTTCTCCCCCTGTCTTTGTGAAAATGGGCTCATGTCCCACCCGGAGCCCAGGTAAGGGCCCAGAGGAGCCTCGCTCCCCACTCTGGCTCACGTATGATGACAGGGTCCTATTCTGAGGGTTCCTTGGGGACATACTGCAGATATTTCCCTATTTGTGCATTAAAAAAACAAACAAACCCACGTTTTAACTGCCTCTCGCATCCCAGTTTGGATGTACAATCAGCTGGCCGTTCTCCGCCAGGAACTTTGTCAGGGTCACTCTTCATGCGAGCGTCATAGAGAATGTCTCGTACTTGCCCACGGGGCACCTGTGGGCAGTGCTGCTCAGGGAAGGCTCCTGAGAGCAAAAGTGCCCACTGCCGGGAGGGGGCCTGCTCCTCACGGGCGCCAGGAACAGACTTCTGGGTCTACGATCATGCGTGCGAGTGGGAACACCTGTGTGCGCGCATGAGTGCGTGCATACGTGTGCAGGTGTGGATGCGGACGTGCGTGGACATGTATTCAATTGTAAAGTCAGTCTTCCATCCTGGCCCTTGCTCCTGCGTTTTCAAAGTGCACAGCTTACCCTTGTTCAGAAGACAGGGGGCCGGCCTCTGTCCAGAAAGGACAGCAAACACTCTGCTTCCCTGGACGGAAGAGTGGAGGGGTCACTTGGCTCAGACGAGCGCCCTGGCCGGCTGGCAACAAACCCAGCGCCTGTGTGGGGTGCACGTCAGTACCAAGGTTGGGCCCATGTTGGTGGCCTCAGGCGAGTGAGCTGCCTGACTGGGCCGGGTTCCCTCACCCGACCCAGCTGGCTAGACTCGGAATCACTGGGCTCCTCACTGCGGACAAGCGTCCTAGGCCTGCCGCTCAGCTTCGGGCCAGCGACTGAGGCCACAGAGCAGCCTCACGTCCACAGCGTCGCCTGAGAGCCTGCGACAGGCAGTGTCCTCACTCCACACTCTCGGCCGGCATCAAACTCATGATGTAGGCAACGGGAGTTCCATTGCTCACTCATGTGGAGCCGAGGAGGGGGGACCAGTGTCTACACTGGCAGGAACTGGGCCAAGCTCGAAGGCCAGGTGGAAATGGAATTAAGTATCTGCGCCCCGATATGGTCCTGAGCAGGGCCCTGGACAGCTCTGGAGGGCAGAGCTAGTCGCCGCGGTGACCAGCACAGCGCAGAGCACGCACGCAAACCCGCCGGACACGCTCGCCGTCCGCTAAGTGGGGACTCGTCGTCCCGCAGCCCCGACGACAGCAGGCCTGTGGCGCGGCCTGCCCCTCACCTGGGACCCGCTGCTCACAGGCAGACACATGGTGGGCTTCCACCCAGCCCCGCCGTGGGGCCGCCCCTCTTGTCTGCACGGACGGCTGGGGTCAGGACGAAGGCGGCCATAACCCAAGGTGAGCAGCAGCGGAGACCCAGCACCCTGCGGGGTAAGCCCTGCTCTGTCAGCCTGGGCTCTGGCCCCCGGAGCGCTTCGTGCAGCGGGAAGGGGCTGCTTCCGAAGCAAGAGGAACCGACCGCGCACCTGGCTGGTGGCTTTCGGGGCCCACCGATGAGACCGAGGATGACGGAGGGCACGGCCTATGCGACACAGGCGTCTCCCAGAGCGCAGCCCGGGCCCTGGCTGGGAGGAGCACCTGGTTCACGGATTCTCCACACACAGACCCACCCTTCAGCTGTTTATTCCACCATCCGTGACCGCAGGGGTTGAACCCGGTCCCGAACAGAGAGAAAGAAATGTACAATCTCACGCCACACGCAGCCATCAGCCGGGACAGAGACGCGCTACAGCACGACACAGAACACGAGGAAACGGAGGGAAGCGGAGGCTTCACGGCACCGAGGGGTCGAGAGGAGCGTCGTCGCTCAGGTTGCCGATACCCGAGCCCTCTGCGGAGGTCTCGCACTTCAGGGACGAGCCGGGACCTGGAGCGCGCGCGTCTGTGTTCGGGCCGCTCGCCCTCTTCCTTCTCTGAGGCGCACTAAGGGGCGCAGCACAGGCTGCCCGAGCGCCTCTCAGGGAGCACAGGCTGCGGGGAGGCAGGACCGCAGCAGCATCAGGACGGGCAGAGGGGAGTGCCCCTCGATCGTGCGGCCTGGCCTACACGGGCAGCCCATCTGTACCCCGTCCGTAGAGAGCCGGCAGCCTCGCCAGGCCTCCCCGGCCTCGCGGTGCGCTCCCCCCAACGGCTGAACGAACAGGTGCGAGCCTGGGCCCTACAGCACCCGCAGCCACAGAGCCCCTGGGTTAGAGGTCTGGTCCGGGGGGGCTGCTGCCCGCCACTCTCTGGCACCGCAGCAGTGAGAAACGTGGCCCACTGCTGCCAGGAAAGCTGGGAATCCAGACTCGTGCATCCGCTCCCAGCTCCAAAAGGACGCAGCTGACTCACATTCTGGCAAAAACATTCAGGAGAAACGTGAAGTGGGCAAAAACGAGAGCCGAATCGGGCAGACCCCACAGCGGCCCGCCTCCTGTCACCTCCTCACGCCGTCTCTCTGAGGCAGACAAACCTGAGCTTCTGGGGTCTTAGTTCTTCACAGGACACTTTTTGGATTTCTTTTAAGCCTAAGATAGTGGTTTGTCTTCATTCTTGTTCTTTGGGACATTGTTCAGCCTTAAGATAAAAGAATACTTAAATCGGGGCAATCCTCCTCTCAGGTCAAAGCACTCCAGTCGCACGCGTCACAAAGATAGCACCACATCAGACAGCGAGGGAACCACCAGCAAAGAGGGTAGAGAATTCCGGAAACCAAGGTAGCAACCGAGAAGCCGAGCCGTTTTCCTGCGGGGTCTCAGGCCCGCGCTTAGCCGCGCCTCCCTCCCCGGCAGCCGGCTCGACCTTTACCACTTGATGTCCCGGCTGCCCGCGGGGAGCCCTGCGCCCTGGTACATGGTGTGCAGGGCTTCCTGGGCTCTGGGGGAGTCGACCCCGTCCAGCCACTCTTGGTACAGCTCCTGCACGTGGGCGCTGCTCTCGGGGGGCCGCACAGGGATGTCCGCGTAGATGCCTTCCATCTGCCGCAGCAGCGCCTTGTCTGCCCGCCCGTCCTCGGTCTGGGCTTGGCCTCTGCCGCTCAGACAGCCTGAAAGACAAGCAGGGAGCTGATGCTCTTCTTCCTTCCGCTTTAAAGGGGATGGTTCTGGAGCAGGAGAGGAACCACAGCGCCGTGCAGCACCACAGGGCCAGAGCCCGGAGCTGGACTCTGGGCGTGGGGCCCCTGAGGCCTCAAGAATCCCGGTTACAGGCTCACAGCCCCTTATGCTTCCTATTCTTACGTACGTTATCCAGGAAACGTTTTTTACCTAAAAGTGAAGTCAGCTGTCAGCCTCTAGGACGGGCTGGCTATGTAGGCCACTTGCAGAAGAGCAGGAAGACTGACCGGGGCAGCCACACCACGACCATCTCCGAGGGCCTCGGGCGCGGGCCCCTCGCTGCACGGCACCGGGGAGGGCGCGGGGAGCGGCGAGCCCGCATGGGAGCCCATGCACCCGAGCGCCGCAGCCTGGAGAAAGGGCGCAACTCCCACGTCCTGGTGCTGTTTCCTCTCAGCTTATTAAATGATGCCATGATTTATAGGACTAAGTTCATTTAAAAGAATTTGTAGCAAATTGCCACCCTGGCCAAGCCCCTCTCTACTGGCCCCTTGGCAGAACCCACCAGCTGTGCCTTTTTCTTCTTTTAAAGGTTTTATTTTGTTATTTTTTAAAAAGGTTCTATTTATTTATTTGAGAGAGAAAGCATGAGCGAGGGAGAGCGGCGGAGGCAGAGGGTGAAGCGGAATCCCCGCTGAGTAGAAACCCTGACTCGGGACTCGATCCCAGGACCCTGGGGTCATGGCCCGAACCAAAGGCAGAGGCTTCCCTGACTGAGCCCCCACCAGGCGCCCCTCCACCAGCTGCACTTTTGATCTCGAATCTCGAAGACGCTGAGCCATGGCAGGGAGCCCACTCTCCCCAGGTCTGCTCCTCTCCTCAGATCCCTGCCCCCGGCTCCCCCGCTGTTAGGGCACAGGTGAGTCTGCCCAGCCTCCACCCATGGCTCAGGGAGTTGGACACCCCGCCCCCCCACAGGCCCAGCTCACCCACTGCCTCATCCTCACTGTGTCTGCTTCTCCGCAGCCCCACATGCCCTCCGAAGCGCTGGCAGGTTGTCGCTGGCCACACCTCCTCCCCTTGGGCAGGCTCGAAAGCTGTGGGCCTTCCCTGCTCAGTAGGGCGCAGGTGGTCCCACAGCCACCAGGAGGCCATGGGATCCTCTCCCTGGACACCGGTACCTATTCCACCAGCAAGTCCCTGGCCTCTGCTGTGGAACCCCGGCCCTGGTGCCTCCTGTCAGCCTCCATTTCCCATGTGGGCCTCCCCCGCCTGCCTCTGTCCCTCAGGAAAAGAACCTACCGGTGGGGCCATCTGAACCAAGATCAGGCTCTCATGAGCTGCCACGAGCAGCTCTTCTCTGGGGCCATGTCCCCAGGGGTCTTCTAAGGGGACACCTGGCTTTTCTACTATGTGGTGAGGGATGGAGAGGGACCACTGTGTCAGAGCCACCAGGGCAGCCTCCACAGTCCCACAGGGCTGTCAGAACAAGCAAGGCTTGGGGTAACCCAGGAGGGCCTGCTTCGTAAGGGGT
This sequence comes from Mellivora capensis, assembly GCA_004024625.1. Classification (NCBI taxonomy): domain Eukaryota; kingdom Metazoa; phylum Chordata; class Mammalia; order Carnivora; family Mustelidae; genus Mellivora; species Mellivora capensis. The sequence goes on along the minus strand of PISX010004828.1, from coordinate 50,439 downwards.
TGTGGGGGGGCCGTGGGAGGACGCTGGGGGCAGTGTGGCCCAGACCCCATGTCTTACCCCCGGCGCAGGCAAGCACCTCCACGAAGTGGTATGGGAACCTGCCCTTCTTCAGTTTCAGAACCACATTCTGGATGTTTCGAAAGCCATACGCAGCAGCGAAGCGTAACAGAACCTCCCCATTCTTTTCAAGGGTGACCTCCTGGAAATCTTTGTTCCTGTAAGATGAACACAGCGGATTTTTTTCCTAAAGGTTTTATTTTAATTGAGACACAGAGAGAGAGAGAGACAGTGAGAGACAGCACAAGCACGGAGGAGGGGCAGAGGGAGAGGGAGAAGCAGACTCGCCGCTGAGCAGGACCCCGGGATCAGGGAGGCAGACGCTTAACCCACTGAGCAACCCAGGCATCCCAACAAAATGGACTTTAATCTACAGCGTCCTTCCTCTGCGGCAGACAATCATTTTCCAATCTAAGTTTGAAATGTTAGCAGAATGAAAAATCTGAACAAAAACAGCACTTTGGTCTCGGCTACTCCAAAGCCCCTAACCCCCACCCCACCTCACACCTGCACGCACACACCACGCGCGTGCACGCCCGCTGGCTTGGGGCAGCGCGCCCGGGACAGCAGTGCTGAGCGCACAGGCAGACCTCAGGGTGCGGTAGGTGACCTCCCCCACGTCCTCGCCGAACAGCTGCTTGGCCGCGTGTCTGAAGACGTGCGCCAGGTACCCGTCCGAGCCGGCCCCGGCCCCGTCGAGGCGTCTCACCTCCTCCTCCAGGCCTCCGAACCTTGCCAGGCAGACAGCGACACAAGCAGGAGTGAGACTTCCAGAGTCTCAGGATTCCCCGTGAGAAGAGAAGCCTCTTACAGATGTTTACACTTCAGGCAAAAATCTCACGTTGCTGAGTTTTAACAAGCAACACGAGGAGTCCCCTGCGACCACCGGGGCCGGAGCAACAGGCGTGCTGGCCTGGTCGCTCCCCTCTGGCGCCCGGCATCCGCGCGTCCCGCAGAACCGCGGCACTCGGGCCAGAGCTGGGACTGCGCACACACGCCCCAGCGGGGACACGCATGGGCTCTGGCCACAGGCTCTGTGGGCCTCAGGGTGGCCTCCCACGCGAGGGCTGCCACCGCTCAGCAGCCCAGGCTCGCCCTGCGCGGGGCCCGAGGCCTGCACGTGGGGGAGCACCGGCTGCGGGTTCGGAGCACCAGGACCACAGAACTCCGGCCCAGTGCTGTCAGCACGCAGAGACGTGGGGGAGCCGTTCTTCCCCAGAGGTGACCCACCCTTGGGTGGGTCCAGACGCGCAACACCAGGAACACACAGAATTCAGAGGTGGAGGGTGTGGACACGTAAATATCCCCACAGAAACCCAAATCCCCACACCCCAGCGGGTGGCACCGCACACCAGGGCCCCGCTGGAGAGCTGCGAGGATGACCGAGGGTCATGGTGGGGGACGAGCCACGACATAGGAAGTGGCAACCCCAGGTCAGGGCCCCCCCCACCCCTGTCTCTCCGCTGCCCATGGCCTCATCAGGAAGGGAGGCCACCCACAAGGTCCCTCCCCACCCCCCGCAAAAGTCACTTACAGAGTGTCAACGGCAGCGTCTTTCACTGCATGGCCACTTTGCTCCATCATCTGAACGACCTCACCTACAGACACAGAGGCGGCGTAAGGCACGGTGAAAGGACCACACGGCCCACGCCCGCTGGACATCAGGCTTCCTGAGGAGCTGCTCCCAAGGTTATCTCCCCCACGGGAGCTTCTGTTAAGGTGACCCTGGGCACGGTCACCCTTACAGAGGGCAGGAACCCATCTCTAGCGCAGCAGAACACTAACGTGAAAAATTCTGGTAAAACTTAAGAGTCCAAGTCCTCCTCCTGCCCTTGAAACAAGGGATGCTTTTGCCAACGATCTCTCCATATTTTTGTTTCTGAAGCAGAAAACACCTGTGTATAGCCACCTGTGGGCGGAGGGCCAAGACACAGTGGCCGCATTTACGTGGAGGCCGGTGGTGTGCAAAGACGAACTGAGGATCGGAACCACTTTCTTACGTCCCTTACGCCAGGGCCCCCAGAAACCCTTGCTGCCCCCCGCTGTGGCACCGCGGGACAAGACAGTAAAGCTGGCCCTGTGCCCGAGTAAGAGGCTGGCGCACGGTTCTCACGCAAACCCACCGGCTACCGGGGAAGCAGAGGCCCTCCTCGGGTCCTCACGCTGGAGTCTCAGGTTGGGGGACCCGCGCCCAGGAGTCTGCCCCCGAGAGCCGGCCACCTGGCTGACGCGGCACGGGGTTCGCGGACGTAAGCCACCCCCCGACGGCAGTGTCCCACTGAGCGGCTCTTGAGGACACCAGAGAATCACTTCCGCCCCAGCACACAGAACCTGCAGCAGGCTCTCCGCCAAGTGCACTGTATGGGGGCTGCTGGCAAGGTCACTGGAGCCCCACGGGCTCCCACTTGACTCTAAATAAAAAAAAGTCCCCGTGTTGCCACATGCAGGTCCAGTCGGTCGGCAGAGCCTCTGTCTCACACGGGACGTCAGGCCGTGGGAGCGCTGCCCCCCTACTTCCCTGCAGTCAAACCCTTGGGGGTCCTGTCGGGACCTCAGAGGATGACCGGCCAGAAGCCCCAGGCGTACCCTGTCCGGCCACCCCTCACCTGAGGTTAACACGCAGTCAGCACCCCGGGAGCCGTGGGAAGCGGTGGGCAAGTCTTCTCGAAGGGCCTCCAGTTTCTTATCGTAGCAAGGAGCCACGATAACATGGAAGATCTTGTCTGGAGACAGGTTCTAGGAAGAAAGGGCAAACCCTGCTTGAGGCTGTGGGGAAATGAGGCCAGCTAAGAGCTGGTGCCCAAAACCCCCTCCCCAGGTGCGTTCCCATGTGCTGAGGCCACTCTGGGTCCAGGCCCGGCCTCCTGCAGACCACGCTGTGACCCGTTCTGCCTCCCAGCTGTACCGCCCCCCCCACCCCCCTGGCAGGGCCGCCTCCCAGAGATTGGCCTTTGGATGGGGCCGAGCCACCCAGAGCCCGGAAGGTCCAGCAGCCGGAGATGCCGGGGAGAGCTGCCAAGAGCTGAACCCGCCTGCCCTAGACCTTTGCACATGCTGACCAAACGCCAAAAAGGATAAGGCACTGTGGGACTGTCGCCTGGGCTGGCTGACCCTCAAACATTCCAGAAACTTCCCAAGGGACACCTATTCAGGACGCTCCTCTGTTGCCTGCAGCTGAACCGGCAGCCACACCACGAGCGGGCAGTTGTTGACATCTGTGGCGAGGCCTCGGCAGAATGGCCCCACGCAGGGCAGAGCCTGAGGAGGGCGCCCGGAGCTGTCCCTCAGCAGGCCCGCAGGCCTGGTTACCCTCTAGGACTGGCAAACTCCCGGACTCCCCCAAACAGCGGGGACGGGGCAAGCACAAGGGAGAAAGTCCCATAGCTCCTTTTCCTGCACCCTAAGTGCACAAGGGTGTCAAAGGCGTGTGGCTTCTTAAAGCTGGCTTTGGGTCTGTGGGATCCCTCGCTCTGCTGTGTTCTCCAGTGTCTCCAGGGCCAGACCTCACTGGTTCCCTGGAGAGATGGGTCACCTGAGGAGGACGGTGGGCACCCTGGCAGCTGGAGACCTGACCGCAAGAGGGGGCCACATCACGGGCACTACTGGGGTGTTAGGGAGGAACCAGGCCTGGCCGCTGCCAGGGTTCCTGAGGTGGCCCTAGATGGCATGCAGGGGGTCTGAATGGGGGCCTGCAGTGGGGAGGCACAGCACAGGGACCAGCTAAACACAGGTGCCACCCCCAGGGGGGACGCGCGGCAGGTGAGAGGCGTGGGAAGGCCTTCAGGAGCCTGCCTGGGAGTTTTCCCACCACGTGAAGGCAGAAGTGGCTAAGGGAGTCACATGCCTATTCACTGTGGTCTGGGGGACAGGCCAGGACCCCACACAGGGCCTCCTTCACTGCAATCATCTCCGGGGCCCCCCATTACCAGGACAGGCAGTGTTTCCACTCGATCTGAGGCCAAGACCACCTTGGTTGTGCCGGGTGGGAACATCCACCATCTCCTAGCCCGTGTGCTGCCCTCTGGGAGGCGGTCCGCTTACCTGCCGTCTGGCGAAGTAATCCTTCACCAGGGAGCCCATGATCTGCTGGGGAGACTTGGCGGTGCAGAGGTGTGGGGTAACAGGGTGGCCCAGGACCCGTTCGGCATATCGGACCCAGCCTGGGGAGAGAACGGCCCCGTCAGCTCTTCTTCTCCTTTTCACCATGCACGAGGAATTCTGAGCTCCCAGACCCTGTCACTTGAGGGAAAGCCAGACACCTCTTCTCTTGACCTTTCCGGGAATTTGTGGCACCTTGGGCCCCAGGGACCTCAGGTGCACATGCCCTAGACTGGAAGATGGCCCTGCCAGCCCCTGACCAGAGAGGATGCAGTGGGAGGAAGTGAAAACTGGTGCAGAAAACAAGTTTCACGGAGCAGCCGTGCGGCATCGTCCCAGGGCACCTGGCCTCCCACTGTGCTGCCGCCAGTGGCCACAAAGCCTATTGCAAGTTACCAGCCAACAACTGCCCCCTCTTTAGGGCAAGGACAGAATTTCACAGGCCTGGTGATGTCCAGAGAGCACACGCGGTCTCCGCTTAAGCACCTGGCCTGGTACTGAGCATCTCCTGAGCTGCCGAGGGCTCCCCCTGCGGCGGTGCTGTCCAGGGGGACGCGGGTCCGAAAAGGCCTGCAGGAGGCAGGGCTCGCATCCTTCACCTCCTGGGCACAGCCTGGTGACCCTACGGACAGGCGTCTCCACCACAGCATCACAGGCGAGTGCGAAGCTGCTCATCGGACCCCAGGGACAGCCGGCCGCCTCCCTCTGACCGCTGCTGGCCAGGAGCAGCAGGAGGCACGTCAGACGACGCGACAACCCTGTCCGAACCAACGCCGACCGCAGCCGTCAGTGGCACGCGGGCCTGAGTGCGCACAGGAAGACATCCGCGACGACCCACGGGAGCTCCGAGGGGAGCGGCCACTGCAGGGACTCTCCTTGTCCCTTGCCTCTGAACGTTAAAAACAAAACACTGCCAAGCACAGTGGAGACTTTGGGGGCCCAGGGCCCCTCCCACTGCATGGCAGGCCTGGCAAGGCCCCGCCCACCCGGCCTCAGTGGCAGGCCAGCACATGGCTCCCTGGCGGAGGGCATCTCGGTGCTGCAGGCGAGCTGCCGTGGGGCGGCCAGAGGCACCGGACATCACACCAAACAGCAGGAGGTAAGGGCCGGGGCCCACGGAGGATGCACAGCCGGGGGGTGGGGAGGAGGACCGAGCAGGGACGGGAGGAGGAATCAGGGTCCCAGAGCCCATGGTGCCCTGCATCTGAAACCAGACAGCTCAGCACTTTCCTGAGGAGACCTTCGATTGGAAACGTGTCACTCGACACTGGCCGGGGGCAGACACACCGGCCTGTGCCCTGAGCCCCTGCTGGCTTCCATGGAGTCAGGAGAACCGAGAAGCGGCTGCGGGCTTCACGGCAGCACTCACATCCCACCTGGGTGCTGGCTCTTTCTTGCAGCACTGCAGACCCCCCCTCCCCTGGGCCAGCACTGACAGGCCGGGGCAAGAAGGGAAATACTCAGAGAAGGGGGCTGGCACGAGGCGCCCAGGAGCTCTGCAGAGGTACACCCCACAGGAGACACCTATCAGTCTGTGGGGAGCAAGGGCACCCCAGAACCGGGAGTCCCGCGTGAGGAAGACATGCCCCGCGAGCCGGCACAGGACTGCCCACAGCCCTGATCCCATCTGTCAGGTCAGATCACCCGACCTTGACGTTGCTTTCATCTCCTTATGGTCATTGAGAAGCAAGCAGGACAACCCTGACTGTAGACAACGGTTAGTTTTGAACCGAATCTCACCTCATGTCCCTAAATTTGAGAGGTGATGTGAAGCTGAACCAGTTATAGTTCTGACACACTTGGGTATAAAGAACTCCCCAGGGAAAGTACAGCATCATTTAGGAAGAACATTCTAGAAGCTCCAAACCTATACATAAACAGACTTAAAGGGCTCAAGACCCAGGATGCAGCAAGTATCAGGCCGGATTGGGAGTGGGGGGTGGCCAGTGTGCACCAGGCAGGGGATGAGTGAGGTGGGGGGCTCTAGGGTGGACCTGCGGGGGTCCCCACCAACACTGCACTCCCTCCAGATCTAGGACGCCCAGTGCGTTGGGCTGTGACCTCTGACCTCACCCATCTGCGCCCCTGCCCCCAAGGCAGACTCAAGAGAAATGGTGCCTCTGGCACATGGAGACACGGGCAGCCGCCGGCCCTGGGCGCTCACCGGGACAGGCGGAGGTGAGCATGGGCAGCGCGGGCTCCTTCTCGCTGTGCTGCTGGTACCGGCGCACGAACTCCTTCTGACTCTCCAGGATGCTGAAGTCCGCGGCTACTGCTGTATCGAAGACATAGTGGACACCTGCGGGAAAGAGGGCGCATTCAGCTTCTCGTCACCTATCGGGGGACCCCGGTGAGTCTGCAAACTCCACAGCACCCTGAGCTCTGTGCCTCCCTCTTCCCTCGTCTGTACCACAGACTGCATAAGCCCAGGACAGTGCCTCACCTTCTTCTTCAAACAACAAACAGGATCATTTTTCACAAGAAAATATGTATCTCTCTGGCTTCCTCTTGTTCTCTCTACATCTACACTTATGCAAACACCGCACAGAGGCCATAAAGGTAACGTGAGATTACACGGTACCAGCAGCACTCTCTTCTGGTCAGAGGTTAGATCTCAGTCTGATGATCCTTGATCTCTTTAAAATAAATAGAGTAGCGGCGCCTGGGTGGCCCAGTGGGTTAAGCCTCTGCCTTCGGCTCAGGTCATGATCCCAGGGTCCTGGGATCGAGTCCCGCATCGGGCTCTCTGCTCGGCGGGGAGCCTGCTTCCTCCTCTCTCTCTGCCTGCCTCTCTGCCTATCAAATGAATAAATAAGATGAATAATATGAATAAATGAAACAAATGAATAAAATCTTTTAAAAAATTATAAAACATAAGGTAATGTTTTAAGATGATACTTAAGTCAGTTTCACCGTGGATGTTTCACTAATATCTAATGCCCCAGTCTTTACTTTAAAAAATTCTCTCCCCAAATAGGGCCTTTCTGTATGAGGAGAGACAGTATGTAGGAACTTTGGTCTCCAGTAAAGCCAAGCCCACCTGAAGCTTTCTCAGATCACAAGCCTGAGGGAAGGGCCCCACCCACACCCACACCCGGCGCTGTGGCCCAGTCTGGCAGTGCGTGCAGGAACCATGCAAAGTGCCCCAAGGACCAGGGGCTTATTCCAAGTGTCGCCTTATTTTCTTAGAAATCCTCCACATGTTTAGGTCTTTCAAAGCCACTGCAGGGCGCCTCGGTGGCTCAGCTGGTTGAGCATCTGACTCTTGGTTTCGGCTCAGGTCATGATCTTGGGGTCTAGAGATTGAGCCCCGTGTTGGGCTCTGTGCTCAGTAGGGAGTCCGCTTGGGATTCCCTCTCCTTCTGCCCCTACCCCAGCTGGCATGCTCGCACACACACACTTTCTAAAATAAATAAATAAATAAATAAATAAATTTTTTTTAAGATTTTATTTGTTTGACAAAGAGAGACACAGCAAGAGAGGGAGCACAAGCAGGGAGAGTGGGAGAGGGAGAAGTAGGCTTCCCGCTGAGCAGGGAGCCCAATGCGGACTTGATCCCAGGACCCTGGGATCATGACCTGAGCCGAAGGCAGACGCTTAATGACTGAGCCACCCAGGTGCCCCTAAATAAATCAATCTTAAAAAACAAACAACAACAACAAAAAAGAATCCATTGGGCGACTGGGTGGTTCAGTTGGTTAAGCGTTTGCCTTCGGCTCAGGTCATGATCCAAGGTCCTGGGATGGAGCCCAGCGTTGGGTTCCCTGCTCCGTGGGGAGTCTGCTTCTCCCACTGCCTCTGCCTTTCTCTCCCTATTTGTCGCTCAAGAATAAATGAATGAGATCTTTAAAAAAAAAAAAAAAAAAAGAAGAAGAAGCCACTGCAGAAAGACCAAAACTCATGTTGGCAAATGCCTCCAGTTCTCCTCTCCTGCCTGCCTGGTGGTCTTGTGCAGGACAGCCCAGGGTGGCAGAGGCTGCACAGAGGGCGGGGTGGGCTGGGGGCTCGGGGCTGGGCAGGCTGACAGCAGTGGATGACACAGGAGCCTGCCCATCGCTACTCTGGATGGTTCCATTCTGGCTCATTCACATTTGAGCTCCTGGGCACGTTTGAAAGGGACCACCGTCCTTTTCTGCGCAAGGGAGATAGCCTGTTCCTTCCCTGTCCTGCTCTCCAGAGAGCACCCTGGAAAACTGGATGCCAGTCATCTTGCCATGGGTAGGCTTATCCCAGCCCTCTGCGGGCCCTGGGGCCGAGACGACACCACACTCCTTGGCAAGCCCCAGAGCCTCCCACATGTCCCCACCACCCCATCACCTGCTGCTCCCGGAGGGCCAGCCACAGACCTCACACAACACCTGCCTGCACAGCAAGGGGGTGAGGGACGCCCGCCTCCTGCAGGCCGGAGGCAGGGTCCTCTTACGTTCCTCGAGGTGCTGGTGGAGGTCCTGGTCTAGGCTGTGCCCCCGGGAGCTGAACGCTGGAGACACCGAGGGCAGCTGTTGGCCTTGTAGACTCACAACAGTATCAAGGCGCCTCACCAAGACTTTTGAGGAAGCCGCAGAGTCTTCGAGATGCATCAGTCACGCTGAGGCGGAATTTGGCGGCAAAATAAGGCAGAGACTGAGGACACACTGACACTACTGGCACCTTGTGCTGCGAAGGGTCACATTTCTGGGGGGAACAGAAGGGAGTCATACAAGTGCTGGGCACAGGGTGCAGACAGACACCATAATAAAAACTCCGACAGACGTAGTAAGTATATTCTGTGAAAAGTGGTAAAATACACGCGCACTGGCAAGTGTTCTGTGGAAAGTGGTAAAATACACGCGCACTGGCAAATGTTCTACGAAAAGTGGTAAAATACACGTGCACTAGCAAATATAAATAAGGGGAAAATCAGGATCAAGAAGTGTGATGTCCCTAGAGATTTCATCAGTTTTTAAAAACAATATTCTATCGATAAACGTGAACACCTGAACAAAAGTGGATAAAATTCTAAAGGAAAAATAAATATTACAATATTGGCCCATAAATAACTGAAATGACCCAATAACAATTTAAAGATACACACATACCAACATATTTCAATTAGAACAAAATAGATACACACTGAAACAGTGTCCGGAGATCTGTCCCCACAGGACCTCAATCCCTGGTCATTATGGCACACTGTGGGGGGTGTGTGTGTGTGTGTGTGTGTGTGTAAGGAGAGAGAAAGAGACAGAGCAGGGGTTGGGGCAGAGGCCGACAGAGAGAAACTTAAGCTCCATGTTCGCCACAGAGCCCGACGCAGGGCTTGAACTCATGACCCCAAGATCATAACCAAAGCTGAAACCAAGAGTCAGACATTTAACTGACGGAGCCACCCAGGATCCCCAAACTGCACGATATTTTTAAGGAGTGGATCATTCTCACTTTCTATAAACTGTTCTAAAAAATACTGTATGGGGCGCCTGGGGGGCTCAGTCAGTGAAGCATCTGCCTTCAGCTCGGGTCATGATCCTGGGGTCCTGGGAAGGAGCCCCACATCGGGCTCCCTGCTCAACAGGGAGCCCACTTCTCCCTCTGCCTGCTGCTTCCCCTGCCTGGGCTCATTCTCTGACAAAAAAAATAAATAAAATCTTAAAAAAAAATTATTGTGTAAACATGGAACCACAAGGCTATCAACACCCTGAGTCAAAACTGCCAGCGGCAGCTCAGGAGCTCCCGAGAAAAACGCGAGCAATTCATCAGCAACCCAAGGGCCGGGACCCAGGAGAGCAGCACAGGTGCGGACACCGGCGTCAGAAGGTCTCCCACGTGACCCTCGAACCTGGCGTTCGGAGCACACGCAGGATCACCACGACAGAGCTGCGTGGGTCGGACACTGTCGGCAAGTCACGCCTCTGAACGCAACAGTGCGGAGGCCGGGGCCGGGGGCGTGGGTCCCAGCTGCTAACAGAGGTGGGAGGGCAGAGGGTCGTCTGCCCTCAGCTCCAGGAGCCAGACTCGGTGCTTCCAATCCTTCCACCTGATGCCCTGCCTGGGAGGTCCCCAGGCCTCACGCTGTTCTCACTCCAATGTCCCCTCTCTGAGGGAGCAGCTCGGTGACCAGCAGGGCAGGCCCACGGGCAGCGGAGGGAGGGAAAGTGCGGCCCGGAGCAGGTGGCTCAGCCAACCCGGAACCTCCCCTCTGCCCGGCTTCGTGAAATACCCGTTTCCTTCTTCTTTACGTGCACCTCTGCAGCGGCAATGCTGACTGGTATGCACATCTACCGGAAGTTTCTATAAACATCTGCTTAACAGTAAAACTTCCCACTGACGCCTGAATCCAGCTGTTGCCATGGGGAGGAGCTGAGCCGCATCATAATGAGCCGAGTCTGTTCCATGTAGTAACAGAGCAAAAGCCATTTTGTTCAGGTGCAGGTGGGGACCGCCGCTCCCTCGGGGGCCTCCCGGGGAACCTGCCCACCAGGAGGGGGACAGACACACTGCTGACAACAGGAAGACAAATATTTCTCTCTGAAACCGTGACCTAAAAATGCTGGATGACGTCCCAGGAGCGCGCCACAGGCGTGTCTGCCGCCACGCACCACACCACCGGGCTCTGTCCTCTGCGCCGCGGCGCCCGCGTGCAGCCCACACCGCTCACGGGCGCTGCCTGGCCCTGGCACACTGGCTGTTATCGAGACGGCGGAGGGAGCTCGCAGGGCCACCTGCACTGCTGCAGGCAGGCCGGGCTGTGACCGGGCTTCCTGAGAGCGTCCGGGAGCGAGGGGTAAACCCAAGTATGCTTCAGCCCCTCTGGCTCACCTGCCCTTCCTTTCACCTCTCCGAAGCTGAGTGACACAGCTCTACAGGACAGCTGAGGGACCACGGCCTCGCCCCAGCCTGAGGGAACATGACCCTGGGCAGGGGCTCTGGAGAGACTTGACTCCAGCAAGGGACATCGGGCCAGGACCAAGACGCGTGCACGGTGCCCCAGCAGAGGCTTCCATGCCTCACCCTCACCTCCCACCCCCAGACCACAGAACCAGCAAGTGCCCAGGAGCCCTACCTTATTAAGGTTCAGAACTCGAAAGAAGTCCTTGGCATTCTGCTGGGAAACCTGGACTCCTTCCTCCGCTGTCACACAGCTGTCACACGCCAGGCAGTCACTCAGAAAGATCTTGGCATCGGCCAATTTATGGAATTCTCCCTTCTATGAAAGAAGGATGTTTTGGTCTGATTCTTCAATAAAGACTAAAACATGTGCTTCTCTGGGGAGAATGACAGCATGAGACCAACACAGAACACAGACACGGATCATCTTCGACAACACAGAGCCAGGCCTGGAGCTCCGGGTGCCGGAGGGGCATAGAATAGGCCACGGTGACACCAAGAAGCCACACAGATGACAATCCAGGGTGAGAACAGGACAGCACTGTCACATGGTTGGAAGAAATCCACATTCCTGTGTCTTAGGAGCTGGCCCGGCACCTCTCGTCCCTCTGTTCCCTTCTGCGTTGCCCCTGGGATTCCCGCTCTTGGCCTACTCTGTACTCCCCGGTGAGCTCATCAAGGCCCACAGCTCCCCAAGGAAGTTGGCAGCCTGGCTTCCCGAGGTTTGAATGGGGCCCAAGAGTTTCCAACAAGCTCCCAGGTGGGCCAGAGCAGCCATTGCAAGGGTCTGGAGCACGTGGCCCGGCACACAGCTGGGGCCTAGCCGACTGCTGCTGCTCGGAGAATCCTGGCCCTCTGGCCCGGCAGAGGTGCCCGTGCGCGCTCTCTGTGCTGCTCCCGGCGGAACTTCCTCCATGCCCAGTGTGCTATGCACCACACGGCTCTCCTTTCTGCAAGCTCTCCTGGGCTGGGTCTGGTCCCTTCCCACCTGTCCTGTTCCTTCCACCTCCTCTGGTCTCCTAAACATGTGTATCCTGTGGAAGACTGTCCATCGCCCCTTCTCTGCCATCAGCCTCGGCTCCCAGAGCAGTGCCAGCTCCCACAAGCCCCAAGACCTCTCCCATCTTCACCTCCAGTGGAGCCCTCTCCTTTCCCAAGCCCCATAGAACTCCGTGCCTGTGGACCTCAAACTGCACTCAGCTCCCTGTGCCACACCCGCTTTCCTGCTTTCAGCACTGCGGTGGCCTGCCTGGGCCCCCCACCACCCTGTCTCCCAGGTCCCTTCCTTCATTTTCCCCTGCGCTAGCTGCCTTAAGCCACCTGCCCCCACCTATGATCTGTCTCCTGCCCCAGACCACGCTGTCCACACCTCCCCATGCCTGGTGAGTGCACCCCGCCCCTGAGCTACTCACCCTACTGGGGTGCCACCCACCACGCTGGCAGGTTGCCTGCTGAGGCTGTGTGCATACCTTATCTCTGCATTACCACAGCCCTGACAGGGAAGGGACCCAACTCCCCAGGTCACTGATAAGGAAACCCGGGCTCCCGGGTTTAGATGTCTGTCGGAGGTGATGTGGCCAGAGGGCAGCTGTGGGAGGCGCCAGGCGCTCCCTGCTACTTTTGCTCTGTGCCCTGGGTGCCCGTTTTATCTGCTGCTTGCCAAGCCCTAAGGTGCCAGAGCACAGAGCAGAGCTGGTATAAGAGGGACGAGATCAGCTCCTGCCAGGCCAGACCTTGTGTTGGCATCAAGAGACTAAAGCGAAACTTGCTGCTGTTTCTCCCGAGCTCCCAAGCCAGCTCTCCACAAGTGAAGTCAGGACCAGTCCTTTCCAAGGGAAGAGTGACCTCCCCTCCCCTACCTTGCTGCCAGCTAAGAAGGGTTTAAACCCTCAAGAATGGAGTTAGGGAAGAAACCACGGAAAAAATAAACTTACAGGCTCATGAGATTTGATCTTTTATAAATTACCCAAACTCCGATTTTACAGAGTGAAATTTTTCTTTTAAAAAATTGGAGATTTAAATATTATATCACTATTTCCAATCGGTGAGTAAAGATGATATTTTCCTTTGTTCTTCACTCAGTTGGTTTCGGCTGGGTGTATGTATTCTGAGAACTCTTGCTCTTGGCACTTCTGTCTCAAAGGTCACGTGCCTCGGAATGACCAACCCAGGGCCTTGTTAGTTCTTGGATGGGAGGAATGACCGCCCCACATGCCCGCAGCCCTGCAGGGGTACCACTTCAGCATGTTCTGTTTTAGAGCAGTGGTGTGCCAGGGACAGGAGCCCTCTGAGAGGAGAAAAACAGCCCCGGCCATTTACTCCAGGCTAACGTGAAACTGAGAAATTACTTGCCTCTCCGTTCTCCTGGGCCAAACTCGGTACTTCAACGGATGCATTCTCTTGGTCCTCGGTTTTTGTTTTCTTACTACATTCCTTGAAAAAGCAAAGGAACATAGAAGAGTACTTTTTTTTTTTTTAAAGATCTTATTTGACAGACAGAGAGCACAAGCAGACAGAGAGGCAGGCAGAGAGAGACAAGGGGAAGCAGGCTCCCTGTTGAGCAGAGAGCCCGATGCGGGGCTCGATCCCAGGACCCTGAGATCACGACCTGAGCCGAAGGCAGAGGCTTAACCCACTGAGCCACCCAGGCGCCCCTATAAGAGTACTTTTAATTTGACTCTCAATTTAGAAAGATGTATGTACAGTCTGATCCATTAGCCTCATATGTAGAAATCTTTTCTATAAAAATAAAAGTACCCGGACTTGTGCACACACATGCGTGCCCTCCCCTATCCGTGTCCCTGTGGTAACTGAAAACTAGAAACAACGTGGCCTTCCACCGACAGGTAAATGACCACCGACAGCCTAGACACCTGCTACATTCAGATTACGCTGAACTAGAATTGTGAGTAATGCTCTGGAAATATATCTCCGTATGATGTTAAGTTAAAAAAAAAAAGAGGAAGTGATAGAATATTTATATGATCCAATTTTTGGAAAAAGAAGCCAAAAAACCCCATTCCCACAGTGAACGGCTCTTTGTGTTGTTACAGCCTAGAAGCAAGCGTGGAAGGCTACCACGGTCCCAAAGGTTACCCAGGTGGAGAGGAGGACCAGCCCTGTCCTTCCTACATTCCTGTTTTCTTACTGTAATCATGTAAGTTGTATAAAAACTCCTTAAAAACATGTTTTGGGGGCGCCTGGGTGGCTCAGGAGTTAAGCATCCTCCTCCGCTCAGGTCATGATCCCGGTCCTGGGATCCAGCCCCACATCAGGCTCCCTGCTCAGCGGGAAGCCTGCTTCTCTCTCTCTCTCCCTCTGCTGTGTTCCCTCAGCCAAATAAATAAATAAATGAATAAAAATCTTTAAAAACAGGCAAACACACAGAAAACATGTTTTGATCATTGTTCCCATCACCCCCATCAAGAACGGTGCCCGCTAGGATTGCCCTGAGTGGTAACAGAGGTTCGTTTGTTTTTCTGAGTGGGTTTGTTTTTGTTTTTG